>BCLH01000080.1:238986-254429 GCA_001602315.1 Zoysia pacifica
AATTTTAGAATCTAGATTTTAGAAATTCAAAATCTCAACTGTTTAGATTACAAAATTTTATCATTTTAATTATTTAATGTGCATTGTGGTATAAAATTTTAAATAATATTTAGATTCATAGGATTTTTGTAATCTTCCAAAAACTCTCTTTGGATACTTATGGGATTTTTTAATCCGAATTCTTAGAATCTGTCAGGATTCAAACGGCACCTTAGTTGTGTTACAAATATCATTAATGATAAAGCAAATTATAACAAAATATATTATGATTATTATTTTTTTAATAAGATAAATTATTAAAGTTGATGTTAAAAATTAATAGTATTAATATTTCAAAACCGTAGGGAGTATATTTTATAAATATTAAAATTAATTATATTTGTGGAGATCATTAGTCAAAGATATATTTATCTAAACTTAGATGGACGGTTTTTCTTGGACGGCGGGAGTAATGCTGATTTACTGTTTTTGAGAAATGGTGATAGAATTTTTTCCCATGTCGCCATAGTGTTTCTTGCTGATTGACAACATGATGAACACATTTTCCTAAAGTAACTCAAAGCATTGAAAAATAATGTCTGGAACCGTCTTGACTTGTGCTGTGCAGCTTAACAACTTTGCTTGTAACTTTGGTCTAAAAAAAAAACTTTGTCTGTATCTTCAACCCACAGAAATCTGATAATGGGTTACTCTCCCGCCAGTGCAGGATCACACAAGTGTCACACTGGAAAGGAAAAACAAAAGGTCTTTCGCAGTTTGGATCTCCGTTGTCCTAACCCACAACCGTGCAGGTCGCACCATACTTATTCAACTAAACCGTTCAAAACCACATGGTTTCGTCTCCGTTTATTCGATTAAACAATTTTCAGGTAATATCGGAATTATATACCTCGGCTACCAAACACTTTTAGTATTATCACAGAAGCCCAGCAAAAAATCGAGGTCCATGGGCTAAAACCTAAGACCCACAAAGACTTCATCGTGCGAAGACTCGATAAAAGGTCGGAATTATTCGAAGAGCCGGCCCCACCATCCGAGTGTCGAGGCTGACTGACAACGAGACCTCTTCAGATGATGGGAGGGAACCGCCTCACACGTCTGACCCCAGGGTCAGCCATCGCCTCAACGACGAGTCCACGACGGGCACAAAAATTCATAGTAGATAAAATAACTTTGTAAAAGGTAAAGCAAGCTAGTAGAAGGAAAAAAGATCTAACATGCGATAAAGCAACCTTTGTCACCAGCGCTGGAAAAAGAACGATCGAAAGACACCGACAAACTGCTCCAATGCCAGCGGGCGCCAGAGAATTAACCTCGCAGAAGACCACGACCCCACTTGTCAAGTAGCCATCTAATTTCGTAGCCGCTAAGACTTGTAACCTCGATCCGACACCTATATAAAAGAGACACCGGGGACCTTAAACAACAAGTGATAGATTCATACACACACCATCTACGCATAATAGAGTTCTTACTTGAGGTAGAGCCTTTCCGCCATTGTAACTCTGTTTTGATATTATACAATCTACTCTCTCCTTTGACGTAGGGCATTACAATTTAAGTTTTTCGTAGACTAAGCCACCTCGATAAACGCACCCAATCTCTTTTTAAATACGTAAAATCTACTTTACCGATAGTAAAAACACCGACAAGTAAATAATTGAAAATTTGAAAAAGAAAATGAAAATAAAAAACCAGTTTGATGAACCACAAAAATCGTTGGGTTTTATGATTATTTTGGTCAACAAAAAAAAACAACACAGTGAACCGCTAAAACCATTTAACAAATTGAAAAAACTGTTTCAGTAAACCAAAAAAAAAAAGCGCTCAATTTACTGCAGCATTTCCACAAATTTTGTTCAAATTTTCATTTTGAATTTTGGCTGGTAAAATAGCACAAAGAGCTGGATCCAGGTAGTTTATTAGATTTTGAGTCTGTTTCTTCATAGGTCATTTGTTTTTCTGTTTTGTTGGTCTACACTCCCTTGGTCCCGATTAGTCGGCATTCTAGATTTGACAGAGTTGTATTGAAAATAGAAAAAATCATTAAAAAACGAGAGTTAGTAAATTAGAAAAGTTTAAATATTCTAAAATGACAAATAATTTAAGATGAAAGGAGTAGTTTACAACCCGGACATGTAATTGACCCCTCTTGCTCTCGTCGTAGCATGATGGTTCTTGTATGTACCTTTTCACCCCTTTAATACAAAGATGCATGGGGAAATTTTTTGTGCAAAAGTTATTTCAGTGCAACTGTGCAAAGAAATGTTATTGACCGTCGGATCAAGATCCAACCGTCCACGGGAAAATGCACGGCTCCCCCAGCTGTTCTGTATATTTTACACATAAACTCTTGTAGAAACAGATTTTTTTTGTCAAAATCTCCCTCTAGAACCCTCTTCCCCATCGATCTGATCTGTCTTCGGAACAGAAATCAAACCACCGGACAGGCCTCAATCTGGACGCTTGAGGCGGTGTGGCTATGGACCCTCGAAGATCGCATCCTCCCTCGTTCTTCTCACCCATCCCCTTCGTCCTCGATCAAAAATCACAGCTAGTTTGGTTGCAGGAGTTTGAGAGATGGAGGAGAGGGGCGTGAGCGCCGAATGGCACCCAGATCTCGCTTCCGCGGCTCAACGTCTTGCACGATAGCTGCTCCCCTTCCAGAATCAAAAAACAGCTGCTGGTTGGATCTCAGGAGGAAGATAGACGAAGGCAGGAGACAACCACGAGGGAGTATTCATAAGAAAATCTGTTTCTTTAAGGGTATACAGAGCAGGGGACGGGGAGCCGCGCATCTTCATGTGGACGGTTAGATATTGATCCGACGGTCACTGTCATTCATTTGCACAGTTGCACTGAAATCACTTTTGCACAGAAAATTTTCCCAAGATGCATAGCTCTCCTACATGTGTGAGATGGGCGACCTGTTTTTGAGCTTTGTTCAACAATTCAGGCATTGGACAACAAGTAAATCATCATCAGGTTCAGAATATAGAGATATATTATACACAACATCATTTAGCATTGAGTGGATTTTATCTCTCTCTGGATGATTCTGGTCGTCTACAAGGAACACATGAACTATATCCTTGACCTCAATCCAACTGCAACCTGGCTCCTTTTTTGCATCGCGACCCCTCAATATTGTTCTTACCTTCACAACATCATCCCATTTCCCCAATTTAGCATAGATGTTAGACATTGCAATGTATGCAGATCTATGCTTTGTGCCCATGCAGAACAACTTTTGAGCAACTTTCTCACCCATCTCCAAGTCCATCGAGTACCAACAAGCAGTAAGTAGGGCTCCCCAAACCACACCATCCGCTGGCACAGGCATTTTAGAGATGAATTGCTCGGCTTCTCTGATACGTCCGGTTCGACCAAGAAGATCTACAGCACAAGTATAATGCTCCACGCTTGGAACTACTCCATAGTTTTCCATAGAGCAGAATAGCTTCATCCCCTTGTCAACCAAACCAGCACGAGCACTAGCCGTAAGGATGCCCAGAAAAGTGATTTCATTGGGGCTTATATGATGCCTTAGCATCCTCCCAAACTGTACTAGAGCCTCCAACCAATGACCATTCTGTGCAAGCCCATTGATGAGTGATGTCCAAGAAGCAATATTAGGTGATGTGATGAAACCAAATGCTGACCGTGCATCACTCACACAACCACATTTAAAGTACATATCAGCAAGGGCAGTTCCAACATGACCATTGGAATCAAATGAGGACTTGTAGAGGCTAGCATGTACCATTTTGCCTTGCTCAAGAGTTCCAATTGAAGCACAGGCATGCAGTATAGCAGAGAACGTAGAAGGGCTGCATCCAATGGATGACCGGTACATTTCTGTGAATAACTTTAGAGCTTCAGATGGCTGATCGTTTTGAATGTAACCTGAAATCATAGAATTCCATGTTACTGTGTCTTTCTCATCCTTGATCTGTTCAAAAAGCTTCAGACCCTCATCCAACCTTCCATTCTGGAGCAATACTGACATCATGGAGTTTAAGGATACCATGTTTCTCCGAGGCATCTTCTCAAAAATCCTCTGGCAGTCTTCAACCCTTCCCTCTATAGCATATGCTTTAATCATCAGATTGTAGGAACCCGAATCATGCTCTGGCATCTGTGAGAAAACCATCTTAGCATCCTTCATCCTACCCATTGATGTGAGCCCTGCAATCAGTGTATTGGATGCGATCAAGGATGGCATTTCCAAGTCCTTGTAGACCAGCAAAGCATCATCCAAAGCATCAGAACTAAAGTACAGGTCAATAAGAGCACTGGTGATTAATTGCTCAGTCTCATATCCACTACGAATTAGGCATCCATGGACAGATCTCCCGAAATCCAGAGCTTTCAGCCTCACACAAGCCCTTAAAACAGTGTCATATGTGTACTCATTTGGTATAGTATCATGGTCGGCCACTAACCCCACAAACAGATCTAGCGCCTTGCCACAGCACTCCTCCGCACCCTTTGCGTAGCCTGAGATGACAGCGGTCCACGCAAACACGTCACGCGGTGCCGGCGTGAGCTCGAGCAAGCCTACAGCCTCGCTCAGCAAGCCGAACCTGACGAGGGCGACGACCATGGGGCTCCACAGCAGGTCGTTCCGGGGATGCAGATACTCGAAGAGCGTTCTACATGCGCGCATGTCGAAGCACGAGGAGTAGAAGTCGAGGAGGGACGCACCGACGACCGCGGAGCCCTCGTGCCCGGACTTCAGCGCCTGGCAATGCGCCTGCGCGCCCTCGCGGAAGCACCGCCCGCGGGCGCACGCGCCGAACACCGATGCGAATGTGGCCTCCGTGAGCCCCGTCCCGGCGCGATGCATCCGGGCGGCAGCGCCCAGCGCGTCACGGACGCTTTCGTGCTTTCTGTGCCCTGCGATCGCGGCGTTCCAGGAGACCGCGTCCCGGTGCGGCGTTCCGTCGAACAGTTTGCGCGCGATCTGCTCAACATCGCCGCCTCGAGAGAGCAGGGTGATAGACCGCGTCTCGCGCGACGGGACATGGTCGGACAAGGCCGGTGAGGCGCAGAACGGCAGCAAAGGTGGGAGCCGGCGCGTGAGGGTGGCAGCGGCCGCCGTGTCGAGGAGGTGAGGAATTGCGGCTCGTCTCTGCGCAGCGTGCATGCGCGACGCGAGGAAGAGACGGGGCGGGGTCCGGCAGCGGCCTGACGGCCTGTCACTAGTTTTGTGGATATTTCATGTAAATTTGGCCCGTCAATTTTCTAGGAAAATGATTTGTTTACTGAGCTCCTGTTTTTTTTCTTCATTTTACCTGTACTCCCTCCGTTCACAAGGGCCTGATACCACTATGAATTATAAATCTAGATAAGCTCAATAATCTGAATTATCAACAAAAGATTAGATGAGGGTATTTGGAGATCAGATTATATAATTTGCTCTTTTATAGTGACTTATCTGACGACCTGTTTGCCCATAAGGACAAAGGAATGATGTCGCAGCAACTATCTCAAATTTGTGAAGTTGTCTGTTACCATACATAATCTAATTTTAGTTGAGGTGAGGCAAATAGTGAGAATATAATAATCGAGATATTTATATTATATAATCTAAAATATAATATGATCTTTCTGGATCCATGATGAATTTTATAATCTAAATTATTATATCTGGTGATACAAACGAGCCCTAAATTATTTTCACAGTTTACTTATAATACTATTAGGTTATACGTTTTAAATTAGAAATCATGTTTTTTTTTCTCGAACACGAATTAGAAATCATGTTTCAAATAATTTTAATCATAAATAAATTATATTAAAATATGTACTATCTATCATACTTTTTTGAATGACTGGTCAAATATTAAAACTAAAGTTAGACCTCATTAGGAATGCATGAATTTCACAGAAATTTTTATATAAATCAGTTGAATTTCATAACAAAAAACGTAGGAAATTTTGGTGTTCCAAACAAAGCCTTCTTGATGGTAGATAATAAAAATTCAAGAGGAAATATTGAAGAAAAATGCATCATTTTAGAACCCGTTTGGGATAGGAATTTCACATTAAACAGTCAAATTTAAAAGAAAAATGCATAAAACAATAATTTTCTAAGAGTATCTCCAACAGTTCTTTAAATTGACTCTTTAAACATAAATTTAGAAAGCTATTAAAAAACAACCCTTCAACAGTTTTCTAAATCAACTCACTAAATTTAAAAACTTCTCAAATAGACCTCCTCCTTCCCAATTTAGAGACAAGATTGAAGCGACAAAAGCTGAAAAATCGTCGTTCCTGTCCGAAAATCTCGACCCCAACCTCCGTTCCCATCTGAAAAGCACGAGCGTTATTCTCGTTAACTTCTCGATGGCAGCACTCCACGCTATTTTTCACGCTGGGATCGACGATGGAGCAAGGAGGTAAAGGCCGGCATCAACTGTATCACCTCGTGTGCAAGAGTCTGTTTGCAGGCTCGCGAGAGAATCGAAATCTATGGAAAGATTTCTGTTTAACTGATGATGACGTAGACAGTTCAAAAATACTTTTAGATATTTTATTGAGAACTGTTGAAGGAAGCTAATTATTTTATTCCCAATATCTTTTCAGAACTTCCTAAAGCTACAATTTAAAATGTAATATTATAAAAAAACTGTTGAAGATGCACTAAGAAAGCCAACAGAAAAATACTCATTCTTAGTCACTTGGCAACTTGACTGCTAGCTACTCCCTCCGTCCCGCCACAACGTTGATTATTTCATCGCACGTTCACTAGTTTTAGCATACTTTGTATTTGTTTCCTAAGTTTCAGTTGTCAGTTAGAGTGCATGACCACGTTCCAGGTTGTGCGCGTCGTGAGGAACTCGGTGCACGCCGAGCGCGTCGTGCGGCATGCTCCAGTGTGGAGTTCATGCCGCCATGGCCCCGTAAGGGCCGGCCACTATCTGCTGTTTATTTCCTCTGTAAAGCTAATGAAAAACACCAAAAAAGCTGCAATGTTTTAGCAGCGCCCAACCAGAGCTCGCGTGAGTTAACGTGTGTGTTTCTGATCCTGCTCACCGGCGGTGCTAATCGGCCGGTGAACCTGACACACAAGTGTCGTTGTGGAGTTTAAAATTTGTCCCACGCAAGTGACGTTCTCACATCTCGATGCCCACTGCTACGCGGAGTAAACGCACTGATGAAGCACTGTTTCCATCCCCATCTCGTGCTCTCCACTCTGGATCCGTAGACGGCAGACCCGACGGCGAGCAGCAGCGTAGCGGCGACCAGACGAGCGGCCCGGCGACGAAGGCCAGGAGCAGCGCGCGCGGCATCCCCGACGATGAAGCTGAGGAAAGGCCCGACGGTGGCCTCGACGAAGGCCAGTAGCGCTCCGGCGGCGGCGGACTTAACGAAGAGCGGGCGCGACGGTGACTCCGGAGCGGCACATCGGAGGTCATGGGGAGGAGCGGCACGTCAGTGGCAGGGAGGAATGGCACGGTGGTGGCGGGGAGGAGTGACACGCCGGTGGTGGGGAGGAGCAGCTCGCCGGCGGCCGGGACAAGGAAGCCGAGGAGCAGCGCGCCGGCAGACGACGGCAGCGGCCGCGGGGAGGAGCAGCGTGGCGGCCCCGGCGAGGGTCAGCGCCCAGTAGCGCCACTGGCGAGGAGCGGCGTGGTGGCCGCCTCGACAACGAGCAGCAGCGACGCCGTACTCGCCAGAAGAGAAGAGATTGGTAAAATCCCTCAAACGTTGGGAGCTGCGCCAAGAGCCTAAAACGTCAGTTGTGATGGGACGGAGGCCGCAGGATGCGTCTATCCAACGTCAACGTGTGATACGTCAAGTCGTCGACAATGTCGTGTACTTCCTCGTTCTTCAGTGGCGTCCAATATTTCAGAACCGAGGGAGCATAATTGATGTTCTTTTTTCAGTTTTTCTATGGTTTTTTTGTACTTTTATGTTCAAACAGCTCAGTGTTTTGCACCATATATCTGCTTCTAAAATATTGTAGGCACTAAAATCTCACTCATGAAACATGCCGGACAAGGTGTCCAATCAGAAGAAAAAAAAATACTCCCTGAACTGTCATTCTAACTTTGAGTGCTGGAATTAAAAAAAATATTGAGAAACTACATCGGGAAGTGAGAAAAATGCATTGAAAAGAGAAAAAATGTTCCGAGAAGAAAATGTATTACAAAGTGAGAATGTCAAGTATTTGAAAACAATTTTTGAATGACAGAATAACAAATAAAATAAAAGTAAAGAGAGGGAGTAATTAATCTACTGCATGAATGCAGTGAGTGAGAAGCATTTTTCCAAACGCTATATCATGAGACATTTGAGCAGTATATATGTGTCAACTAGTTCGGCTTCTTAAAACTATGTTGCTGAGTTCACTGTGTGAGATTCTAAGAAACTTCTATGTTGTTAGGAAAGGAAAGTCAGTTCTATCTGCATCTTGCCAATACACTCACGGATCCCGTGGACTCCGCAGAATCTGAAAGCAAAGGCTGACAATTAGAACCTCTGCTACTGCGCAAACCAGTTAGTAAATTAGTGAGATTGATTCTTGCCGACTGAAGGGCCGGCTCCAGATTTCTGGGCATTTGGGTACATCCATTGGCCTGCTCAATCTGCTTGAGTATGTCGATGGCGCTAGGTCGGTACAAGGTTCTGAAGCATCTCAAAGCCAGCACTGGACCCATCGCTACTGCAGCAATCAGCTGGGCAAAGATGTTTCACAATGTTGTGGAAAGAAAGATCAGGCCATAGTTGTAAGCACGCCAGGTAGTGTAGTTTAACAAGAACATACTTACCGCCATGGTGATCCAATATGAAGGTTGATGGCACAGGCGGAACATGATTGTATACATTTGAAGGGTTGGCACTGCACTGAGTATCAAGTTGATCACGTAGAAGGCCACAAGATTTCCCCAGATGAGAATGATTTGGATGTAAGTGAATGAGCTGAAGACCGAAGATGATATCAGCATATAGTTGCTTCGACAGGCCTGAAATAACAAAGAAAACTTACTTGGTGTCCATTGTCACAACAAAAGCCTGTAACCAAATGCATCCAGATAATGCAACCATTGAGAGTTCCTCCATCTCGCTCTTCTCATCAGCATATACACATATTGTAATAAAGAAGACAACAAGGGCCTGAAAATTAAAATGAATAGTAAAAATATGTTTGCTAGAAAAAAAAGGGATATGAACAAATAGGACTCTGATAATCATCACCATACCAACAAGAAACATATCTTAACTCTTTGATAGTCTGAAACATAAAAGGGACATGTGGGCAACGTATTAACTTACATGGTAAAATGAGCGCCCGAACCATCCACAAAAAGTACCTGGACTTAAAAGCCTGGTGACATAATTTAACTACCCGTATTAGTATAACAAATGCAGATCAGCTTCAGGACGTATATATAAGAACTTGACCAAATATCAAAATAAAGGAAAGCAATATTCTACTTTACCTCCCAGCTTGAGAATACAGTAAAATCTGAGGATATTGCAGAACAGTATTTTCAGATATATCCTTGTCAAAAATTATAGTCATTACAGGCAGACTTGTGTAGAAGACATTATAGGCCATCAGGCTAATTGAGTTGAACAAGCTAGTTCCAGAGAGCCCCGAAAAAAATGAAAACCTAACAGATCACAGGCAAGCGTTTGAGACAGAAAGTCCATGGTAAAAGCAGTAGCAGTAGCTTAGCAGTACACTCAAAAATATAGTCACTAGGCACTGACAACAGCATTAAAATGGAGACTCACAGAATCTGTATGAAGCAAATCAGAAGTGACTTGTAGAAGGAGTACTGTGAAATAAATGCTGTTCGATTGTATGAATATCGACCGTGGATAAGTATCAACCTCTTGAGGAACTTGAATTCTAACAAGAGAGAGAAATATCAATAACTGGAATTTTCTTAAAAACAAATGCATTTGGAGCAATGTTCAGAAAGACAATGGGATGATAGGAAAACCACAATAGATCTAGAGTAACGGAAACCTTATTTATTGAAAAATAATCTAATTTAGATTTTGAATAGATAAACTGAAGACAAAATATTAGTGTCATGTGCAAGGTTAGTGTGGCACAAAGTGTGCACTCACCTATATGAATATGGCAGCATGGCATGTAGAATAAGAATTACAAACTAAAGAATTCAAGCAAAAATAACAAAAGATACTTACTCCCGATGCTGTAATCAGCAGCTCTTGCAGCTTGCAGTCCTTCCCTACCACTAATCCCTACTCCAATATTAGCTTCTTGAATCATCCTAACATCATTACCACCATCACCAATTGCTAAAGTCAGGTAACCAACAGACTTCAAGATCCCAACAAGCTGTACAAAATCAAACAATGGCTATAAAGCAACATGTCATGTTTTTTAAATAGAATTATAACAGAGTTAAAACTATTAACTACATCAAAACAAACAGAAAAATAAACAACAAACATCGTGAAGTTATGCATTGCTATTTATTCATGTTAAAACTTCAGAGTCTGAATATAAGATAATTAGCTCTGTATAACTGATCCTAATGAAATTACTAGCATAGCTTTTTTTTCTCAGTGAATATACCATCCGATAACTTAGAATGTATGCATGTTATTGATGGACATTCAAATTTTGCACATAGTAAACTGATGTTACAGAATCTCACAGTAAGAGCATAAGGCAAACCTGTGCTTTCTGCAAAGGTGTCATTCTGCAGCATATTGCTGTCCGTGACAGCGTCGCCAGTTTGGTGAAAGATTCCTTGGAATGCTTTAGAATTATTTCGAGTGCCCAACCATCCAAAACAAATGCAAGGTCCTGGACAGAACAGACAGAAATCACTTTAACTCATTCTTGGAAAACAGTGAGACCATTCTGAAAGAAATCTCGTTCTCTTTTTCTGTTGGTTCAAGATGAGCATTCTGTTAGGAATATGAATTTTATTCATAATAGATAAATAGATACAATGAGGATAAGGAGTGCATATACATAGGCTAGAGAAGGGAAACCCTAGATAACCAGATTACAATAATGCCCTTGACTATAATATCCCTTAAAACCCCCTCAAATACAAGGCGTATGCAATATCATTGAATTTGAAAGGAGCGCTAATCAATAATGAACTTAGTTTCTGACATCCAAAATCTACTCTTCAAAGTCGCCGTTGAGTGGAGCGTTGACAAACTGTGGAATCAAGCTGAAGTAGAGTAGATCGAAGCACATGTGTAGAGTCATGTCAGTGACATCAAAGAAATGTACGTGATCAAGCAGCGAGAGATTGCAAGACAAAGTTATCACTAACGCTATAAATAAGACCAAGATGACAAAAAAGAATGTCCTAGATCATGTATTAGAAATTGTCAAACAAACACGACAAGGAAAGCTACAAGAAGACCTAGATGAATGTATGATGCCAACGACGAAGCTGAAACTAACCAAACCATGGAAACATGGCTAATTAGGATAGTGGCTGATTGACAATAATAAATGGACTCTCATGGCATAGACGGACAAAGAAGACAAGGAATTGGATATGAGCGTGGTGGAAGTAAAAATTCGTAGAAAATGAGATATATAGTAACAAAGATGGAAGAAATAAGATCGGCAAGACCAGCAGGAGATAAGCAAAAACAATCTGCTTCCCAAAACACTGAATATGGAAGCGACAAGCCGACAAAGGAAAAGTATGAAGAAAAACTTGAAGTTCGTCCACTCACTATAGAAAAAAATTAAACTAAATTCAGGAATAAATAAATAAAAAAAGAACCTGAAGCCTGTTCCATCAGTCTTACCTAACTGAAATTAATGATGTAACACCATTATACTCTATAATGGACAGGTTTGGTACCCTGGTGACCTCCTGAATGAATCAAATACCTTAAGATAATAACCTGGTGTGATGACCAAGCCCTTCAGTTTGCAAATTTTAAGGTTTTGTTCATCGTGCTAGGTTACTCTTAAGGCATGAGCCTAAGGCATTACACCAAGAGGATCAAATAATTTTGTCCCAGGGAAAATATAAAGATGTTAGTGTCATCTAATTTCATCATGTGGAGAAACTAGCAGCAGGGAGGATGTTCCAAATGGATAATTTAAAGTTGAAGTCGGGGAGATTTTGCAATTTTCACTTGAATTTATGAAAGAGGGAAAAATCCTCTAGAGCCTTAAAAAATATGAAAGGACAACTCTGTTTGATAAGGGTAATATTTCAATACCTGACCAACTGGAGCTAAAGTTGACAATCGATGTCTTACTACTACTACTACAACAACAACAAGCCTTTTTGTCCCAAGCAAGTTGAGGTAGGCTAGAGATGAAACCCTCAAGAGATAGACCACAAAGGATTTCTTAGTAAAAAAAATATGCTCAGAAGATCTTGATATACGTCACATCTGATTATTACTTTTCGAAGATAGATATGGAACCAAGACAGATATACCTTTGTTTCACGCATAGTCTTCATAGTTAACAGTGCTCTCTCCAGGCCTCTCAATATCTCACCTTCTGTTTTTCCATTGATAGACAGCAGTTCACTGTCGGGATCTAAGGTGTGAAAACTGAAGTGAGAATCTAGTTATTGGATTCATAGGTAACAGATGATTCAAAGATAACAGATAATTTGTTCAAAAAAAAAAAAAGGTAACAGATAAGTATCATATTGTCCACATAGTGAGGTAATACTAACATGGTAAACCAAAAATAGCTCATGTGAAATAAAAAGTTGCATGACTGAAATTGTAAACTGCCCTAGAGCCTATACGTAAAACACATCAGATTTCCACAAAAAAACAAAAATAAAAAAATGGTGACCCTGCATGAAAAAAAGGGCAGCCCAGCACACGTAGCTCCCGGTAATTCAGCCTTTCCTTGCATTTCTGCAAGAGGCTGTTTACAGGATTCGAACTGACCTCATGGCCACAAAGCAACAGCTTTACCGCTGCGCCAGGACTTCCCTTCATGTATAACATTATACAATTACTACACTAATGGTGAACCTGCACGAATAACTTATATAAGAGCCATATGACCAATATTATATAAGAGCCATATAATAGTTAAAAAAAATCATGTATAACATTACACAATTACTACGCTCATGGTGATTCCCCTTCATGTGTAACATTATACCAATTACTACGCTCATGGCGACCCATCGTAGTACCAGTTGCATAAAGATCAATTCAGACAACAATAAATGTACCAGCAGCATACAAATGAAAAAACGGGGTAACTGTTCATTTGATATAATAATAAGTCCAATGAAGAAAATATTGCACGGGACAACTAATATAGTTGTACATTGTGATTGAGAAATTCAAAAGACAACAAACTTTCTTGTAACAATACTTGCCTGAGGTGATGAGGTTGCAAAGAAGTCCAATCTGAATGGCTGTATTTTGCTTATCACCAGTTATCATCCACACATTAATTCCAGCCCTCTTTAACAATTTAATCGTTTCAGGAACACCATCCTGCAAGCCACAAGAATCTATAAGGTGTGGCAGCCAATGTAAAGACAGATATTTCTATAGATAGCAGGATACAATGATTACCGAACAAGCTATACCTGGAGACGGTCCTCTATTGCAGTAACACCCAGAATATGAAGGTCTCGCTCTAAACTGTCACAGACCTCAGCAGTTTTACACTGTAAGGATAAAAATATAAGTTAAGAATGCAGTTGAGAGTTGGTAACACAAATGAGTGAACTAAAAAGGTACTAAGCATGTACTCAAACAAGAATAAATCCTAAGGTTTGGAACAAAGTACCTCCCTATCCTCCAATGAGCAGCTAGCATCTTGAAATTTTTTGGACCAGGTCTTATATTCATCTTCTTCCAATTCTCGCCATCCCAAACATAATGTCCGCAACCCCAACTGTGAATACATTTCTACAGCCTCAAAATAACTCCGTATTTGTTGTCCTGTGATACATATACAATACAAATTAGGATCAAAGATTAATTCCTCTGGTGAAATCGAAGTAGCGTAGAAATGACAAAAAACCCCTTGTATAAACAGAGGATAATGGTTATCCATGTAACCATCTGGCACAATACAACAAAATATCATGAATTCTTGACAAGGGCGCCGGTGGGCGACAAAGCCAGGTGAGTAAGCAGCAGGAACCGCTGGTGGGTGGAAGAGCTGGCAGGGACGCCGGCGGCGATAAAGCTGGCAGGAAAAGATGAGCAGGGCGGGAGCCAGCAGGGAGGGCCAACGAGCGGATCCAGGCTGCTGCCACTGGGGAGAGAGGAGGCAGCAGGGCAGTGGTGGCTGGTGGAGACTGCTGCAGAGCCGGCAATCTGGAGAAACCGGCAAGATTGATATGAAGCAGCAGCTGCGGCAGAGTTAGCTTCGGCAGCAGGGAGAGGTTGGAGACAAAAAAAAAAAAAAAAAAAAACTGGCCCTAATACCATGTCAGGGAAACAGATCTTGTATACCCAGGAGGCCAAAGTCCCATATATAGAGAGTACAGTTGATGGTACGATATATACAAAACCGGAGTAATTACAGAAAAGAGATAAAACAGATCTCTATCTATAATATCTGAGTTCTATCTCTAACAAACATAACATGTTAATTCAGTATTAAGGCATGAGAGTAATGTACTTTTCATTGCTAAAACATGTACCTGGATATGAACGAGGGAGAATTGATTCATCAGCACCTTTAGATAAAAGAAGAATTTTCCCAGTCTGACTTTCCTTTACCACAACAGACATTCTTTTGCGATCCGAAGTGAATTCCAAAATGTGCAATAACTCGTAATAGAACATAGACCCATTGAAACAAATCTCTAGAAATGATAGGAATTTCAATGAAGCAGTATGATATAAACAGTATCATTTCATCACAATTTAACAAACACTTACTAACCAGCAGCATTGCTGTCTTTGCTTATAAGCTTCACATTCAGGTTTGATGCTGCATTGACCAAAGCTTCCTCATCTTGCGATTGTGCTTTGTATGACACATTGTCATTGTCACTGCAAGCATTGAAAGTTGAAGCCATATAAGAACCACTAAAGAGCATGAATCAAGAGAGACAGTAATGAAAGAAATGCATGCTTGCCTCTTTATCGGAACCACTGTATTGCAAAGAGCCATCACCATTATAAATTTGATGACATCAGGATCATTACTTGAGATAGCATTCTGAAGCCTGACATCTAAGTAGAGGGAATTTTCAGAGATCAATTAAGAGGTATCCTTTGTAAACAAGTTTAGTGCAACAAAAGAATTATCAACCAGTAACTACAGATGGACAAATAGGACTTCCATCATAGTTGTAACACCAATAGGTTTGAAAGTGTAATAGCAATCTAGCAGCGCCTATTTGAAAACTCAGATACCATGAAACTAAAACAACTAAAGTTCCACAATGAAATACAAAGACGTTCATCTGTACCACTTGCTCTCTATACATATTCCTTGACTGTGTTGTTTCTATAAACCA
>BCLH01000080.1:258016-289752 GCA_001602315.1 Zoysia pacifica
CTATTTTGTTATTTGATTCGTTATGAAATAAACTTTTATAATATGTAAATCTCTATACTACAAATTATTTTATATTTTAGATATTATTAAATCAAAGTTAAATGAATTTGACTTTGACTAAACCTATGAATGCTGATGTATTGGAATGGCGGGAGTAGTATCTAAAAAATAAACAAATAGATTGTGGTTGAAGTGTAATTACATTACCTCAACATAGCAGATGCCTTGAGAATCAGAGGTTCCAATAAGAACAAGATCACAAGGAATCTCATCATTCTCATGGAGCCACACTATATCTCCAACATGTATCTCCTGTGCTTTGATCTGGCAAACAAAAGAATGGGGACAGTCCAGTGAAAACATTCCAAATAAAAAACAAATCCAACTAACCTTAAATGCACTATCAAAATGTAGTATGTTTTAATTTCAACGAAAAACAAATATGCCCAGAACTACATACTTTATCCACATTCCTCTATTTAGAAGCTTCCAAATACCAGTGTAAACACTGATTCGTTTTCAGAATATATCAGTGCATATAACAGCTCAAACAGGAGGCAAAAATGCAAAACACCCGTTTCATGGATGATTAAAAAGGAATTACTCTTTATTTATGTGAACCAAGTTCTCTGAAAGTAATGAAAGTTAACCAGACATCTGGTAAAAATGGACTTAGTTTTGAGAATTTGTTGCAGAAGATGTTTAGAACTGCTGTGGGCATTATTTTGGAAGGTTGCAATTTGCGGAAACTGAATGTTGCAGCTGTTGGATGTTGGAACACCCAGCCTCGCAATATTTGGAAATACCTTTTGCAAGAAATCAAAAACAATGTTTTCAACAGTTTCCAAATTTCCAACATAAAGCCTACATTTGCCAGATATATATCCCTCATTCATGAAAGATGATGCATAAGCATATGGATAGGCACTAAAACTGAGCTTACAGACTTTTTGCTTCTGAAAAACAAATGGCAGATAAATCAAGCAAGAACTAGCATGATATTTTCAATGCAGGTAATGTACTGAATAGTGCCATATTGGTGTACATCACATTAGTGGCATGGCAAAACCAGCAGCTGAATGAAAAATAAAAGGATTCAAATCATGTTAAGGAGAGATAAAAAAATAATGGAGAAAAGAAAAGTGAAAACCTGTTTATGGAGACCCTCTTTTACCACTGACACTTTTCTTTCATTGGCTTTCTTGTCAGAAAGATACCTGTTGTAATCATCCCAAGCCTCTTTTGAAGCAGAGACCGTGAAGATGATGATAAGTGGACCCCATGTAGTTGCAGGGCTAACAGGAGTAATAAGAGACCACAACTGAAGACAGGCTATTAGAAGAAAATACTGATTCATGAAACGCCTGAAATGTTTAGAGAAGTGAATATGATCTTCAGACTATTATTTCTCTAGAACATGGAGAAAAAATAGTTTAACAAGTAAAATATTATTTCATTGAATTCACTAAATATATGTAAACAATGAGCTACTGCAGATACTTCAACAAGATGATAATGAATGTTATCTGCAAGTATGAGCTCTGTATGCAGTCGTGATCAACACTACTACCTCCGTCCCAATAGAAGTTTATTTCTAACTGTTGTTAACTATGACTTTGACCCATGATTTTTATAAATTTGATTAAATTTAAAAACCTAGTATTTGTACTTTTAAATTCATCAAAAAAATACTTTCATAATGTATATAATTTATGTTATTAAAATTAAATAAATTTATCAAAATTATTGGTCAAAGTCGTAGTCAACAAAATCTAGAAATAAACTTCTATTGGGACGGAGGGAGTATCTATTAAGTTGTAGATCTTGCAAATTATAAAGAAGCTATCTTGGCAATTAACCATCCTTATCAGCTGCACTTATATTTAGAGACAGGAAAATATAATTGAGATAATCACCCAAAATTAACGATTATTTTCCATCCGCAGAGTAAGAAAAGCCAAGCAGTAATGGGCTGAAGCATCATCCAGATAACAGAAATCCCAGATCATTCCAGAAACAAGCCACAAAGCAAGGCTGATCCACTTGCAAATATCAGCGCAACAATGCGAAAGCTGTGCATGCTGATTAAGGTGAAAAGGCTTAGGTGGGGTAGCACTGTTCATATATGAAGATTAGATACATACCTGAATTGCTCCCATAAGTTCTTTGGTAGAAAATTCCATAGCGTGTACTTGGTATTGGATATCCGATTGTCACAGTAGGAGTTCCGGCATGAATCGTCATTGATATACACAAAACGCGTCATTGTTGGTCAAGAGGTCACTTCCGTGCCATTGTGCGCTCCGATCACCCTAGACAGACAAAGTGCTGCTGAAGATGTAAACATCAATCAACAAGATGAGGACTGAAAACAAGAATCCAGGATTGAAGAACTGGGCACTAAAGAACATTTATGTTCAAGAATACATTTCTACTATATTTTAAGTAAATTTGAAGACTTCCAGCTGAAGTGTTCCTCCGTCCCCCCTTGCTAAAGCAGGCAAGGCGCTGCTGGCAAGCAAACAAAATGCACAACTAGCATTTATGAGTACTATGACAAAAAGCAAGGCGCATTGTGCAAGGGCGTGGTCTCCCAACCAACCCCGCTATCAGGCAATAACGAGGAAACCTATGGAACAACGAAATATAACCCGTCAATAGAATTAGGCGGTGCCTCCTAAAATACTGAGAACGGGAGGTGCAACCACCCCAGGATCCTCGACGACAAGGCCGGAAATCTAGTCCTAAAATGCAGGTGCTGGAGCTTGGGCGAGGTAGGCTGGGTTGACCCCGAGGCGAAACGAAGTGAGACCCTCCGGATGGCAACCGAGCCAGCGCCGCGGAGAAGCGCACCAGCTTCCGACCGCAAAACAATTCAGCACCCGAGCAGCGCCCCCCCCCCCCCCCCCAACGCCGATTGATGGAGAGGTGGAAATGTGAAGATTCGTTGTAGGGTTCCTTAGTTACCTGCAAGGGAAAGGAGTCGCAGCTCCCGGTGGTCGGATCTCTCCCCTCCCCGCCGATCGAGCACCACTAGGAAGCGACGGGGAGGACAACGACGAGGAGGCGGAGGAGGGAAGAGCACACCCGGTGTGGTCCGGCGAGGCGGGGCCGCGGGAGCGGGACGGTAGCCGTGCTGGCGAAAAGAACGGTCGCGTGTTGGGCGAGAGGAGCGAGGATCAGGTCTCGCAAAAGGGAGTGGAGTGATCCTTCTAGGCCGTTCAAATGGGAGTTAACGATTTCGTTCGAGTTGCGGAAACAAATGAGGGAAGGATACACCCAAGGTTACTGGTTCTGGTACGATTTTCGGCGGTGCTAAAAGCTAATTAATTAGTTAATTTTGTTACAGTGCTAAATTTAATTTTTCATCGAAAATAGATCACTACCTAAACTAGTTTAAATTGGACTATTTTCACTGAAAACTGATCGATTTTGATTGGTTTCTAAAACTCTAGTTATATCAAAAACCGAAAACCATATCAAAGTAAAAAAAATTAAGATAAAATTTAGTTGAAATATTACAATATACTGTTTGTTTTTTAAATTACCTATAAGTTTTACTGTTTTACCGAAAGGATTTATAAGTTTAAATGTTCAAAATTTAACATTGAACATTGAGCCTACATCTCAGTCTCATAGGTATAACGGCAGGTTTTACTTGTTTTCAAGCCTTCAACTTTTTTATTTTTTATTTTAAAAACCATTAAAACCTATCTGCCTTCGGTTTTGTAAGGCATGACTAGGCCTGTAAGCGGCGCGGACCTGGCCGCAGAGCCGCTAGGTTTGACCTGCGTCGCAGCCCACTAGGCGCCCGCGCCGCAGCCCACCAGACCACAGAGGTCCCAAGCGGCCATCCCTGCGGCGCCGCAACCTAGCCGCCAGACCCACTCGTGCCGCCCGGCNNNNGTCCGCTGCGCCGTCCTCCGCGCCGCTCGCGCCACCCACGCCGCCCGAGCCGCCGGACCTCCGACTCCAAGCCATGGCCTCCAAGCAAGAAGCAGCGCCGCCGAGGCGAGATGCGTCGGCCACCCTTACACCGCCTCGTCCTCCACTGTCATGGACGCGCCTCCGACGCCACGCTCTACGACCTCGACGGCTCCTTCTTCGACGCGGAGCACCGTCACCTCGACCCCTCCTGCCTCAACGCCACACGCGACGACCGCTCCTGCTTCGATGGTAACCACATGAATGCTTACCTATTTGCTTGGAGGATCAATTGTTGTGCTTATCTATTTTCTTGGAGTGATGTGTCAACATCTTTTGATTTCTCAATCCTGATTTGTGAACTAACCTATGTGGATCATAGCCGGCATGCATGGTTGCAGTCGCGCTCTGTCAATTTTACTCGTAGATTTAGTATAGATAGATATGGTGCCATAAGATTAAAATGTGGGAACCTGGAAGCTTAAATGTTAACAATGACTTAGATGTTAGCAATGATCTAGACGTTGCTTAATATTGTAAGAGCACCTGGAAGCTTAAATGTTAACAATAACTTAGATGTTGCTTAATATTGATGTCTGCCTTTCGGTACAATGCATGCACGAGCAAGCTGAACACACTTTCGGCATGTGTAGTGCTGGATGGAAATTTTTACTACCCAAATAGTAGAAGACAATAAATGGACTGCTTGCTGAATGCTTGACCTTCTCTCTTTTATTTTGATTTATGTACAGACCCAACACGGAGAGATGCCAAGTGTTCAGCTGGCAAGAACACCAAATGCAAAGAAATTCAAATCACCAATGGCAGCGTTTATTGGGGTGAAGTCACCTAGAATAGGGCTAATGTTTTCTCCGAAAATTGCATCCCCAGCTACAGCTCAGTTGCAGAAATCTCCCTGTCAAGGTAACATAGTGTCACATTTTTAGTTTTTAAAGTGTTTGCTATATATCATTGCTACTTCTGCATCATTGGTATATAATTGCTACTTCTGCATTATTGTCTGGATTCAACGTGATTACCGCATAGCACTACAGAATCATTTAGGTCAACTAATCTAGTATACCCCTTGGGCACACCAACAATTCTTATTCTTTAGGAGCTAGAATTTGGGAACTGTCTTTGTAGGGGGCTCCAGGAACTGAATTGAACTAATTTAGTTTTGTTTACTCTGTTCAAAATATGGTTGGCTATTGTTTACTCTATTCAACTACTATTTGTTGTAAGTTAGGTCCAAAATATAGAATGATTTTGAGCCTGTTTACAATGGACAAACACTCATAGAAGCCAAATGCATTCATTGTCACAAATTATTTAAAGCAAATCGAGGTTTGAGTACAAGTGGGTGTATTAGGCACTTAGAAGCTTATGATGGAAGGGCAAAATTAGATAACATGATTGTCCAAATGAGTGTTGACATCCTGTCATCAAATGAGGATTCTTTAAAAAACTGGAAATTTGATCAAGAAAAATCTGAAGATGAGCTTGTTAAGTTGATTGTCGTTCATGAGCTTCCATTCAGCTTGGTTGAATACCCAAGGTTCAGAAGCTTTGTTTCTACCTTCAGTGATGCAAGTTGGAGAATTCACAAAAAGATCATTAAGTTCACATCAGCAGAAACACCACACAATGAGATAAACTTGTTCAATGCCATGTTAGTAACCATTCAAGATTGGAACATTAAAGAGAAAGTTTTTGCGATAACATTGGACAATGCAACAACAAACGACAATTTAGTGGATTCTTTGAAAGACAATCTTGTAGCCAAGTCTTTGTTGTTGCATGAAGGGGATTTGCTTCATTATCACTGCGCTGCTCATGTTTTAAATATAATAGCTCAAGAAGGTTTCAAGGCTATAGTTGGAGTTGTTGACAATATAAGAGAGAGCGTAAAATATGTAAGGAGCTCACCAGCCCGAAAGGAGAGGTTTGAGAAAATTATCCATCGAGTAGTTGTATCCTCTTTAGAGCGCCCTACTCTCTTGATGTTGCTACAAGATGGAATTCTACATATGAAATGCTCAAATCAGCAGCTGATTATCGAAGAGTATTTGAAGGATTGGCCAAAGAGGGTCCCCAATATGTGCATGAGCTGTCAGTTGAAAAATGGAATCTGTCCAAAAAGCTTTGTACCATGTTGAAGGTATTTAGCGATGCAACTAAAGTGGTGTCAGGTTCTCATTATCCAACCATAAACTTATATTTTCATCAATTGTGGGAAATCAAGAAAATATTGGAAAAAGAGACATCAAACTTAGAGCCTGTGATTGTTTCGATGGTGAATGAAATGAAGAAGTTCAAAAAATATTGAGATATGTCATTCTTAAACATATGTGTTCCTGTTATTCTCGGTCCTAGATTTAAGCTTGGCTTTCTTGACTTTCGGTTGAAGAATGGTTTCGGCAATATGGGAACAGTTTATCTCTCCAAAATAGAGCGGACCTTTGGTGAGCTCTTTGAAGAGTATGCTTTGCAAATGGTTGATTCACTCCCTAGGAATGCAAAATCAAGCAATAAGGATGTGATAAATGTCGATGAGTATGATCCTTGGGCAGATTGGGGTCAGGTCCAGAATACACAGCAAACAAAGACAGTTAATGAGCTTGAAGAGTACTTGAGTGAAGAAACTGTGCCAGTTAAAGTTTCTTTCGACATCCTTGAATATTGGAGGTTATATTCCACGAAATATCCTACACTTTCTCATATGGCCTGTGATATACTAGCCATTTCTGCATCTACTGTGGCATCAGAATCCGCATTTTCTACTGGAGAAAGAGTTATAAGTGATTATAGGAGCAGTTTGGCTAGTGATACTGTTGAGACTCTATTTTGTCTGTAGGACTGGATAAGGTCTGAAGAAAGCAATGAATATAATATTGCTGGCAATATCATGGTGATGTGGGAGACTCTTAAAAATTTCTGGTAATCCCTCTCAAAACATTTATTTTCTCTCTGTTTTGCTAGTCCATTAGTTCTGAAGGTAAAACCTGAATAAGCAGTGTTCTTTCTGTTTTGCACCTTGTGATTATGATTTTCCACAATATGAATCTATAAATGATATAGTTCTCAGAAGGGCCTAGGGTGTTTGATCACGTCAATCTGCCAACAAGACCTCTAACTACTGAATGAAGCAGCATGCAAGCACATCGCAGAGACTAAAATGCCAGTGAGCAACCAAAATACATTGGCTATTCCTTCAAGGACATCGACACCCAAAACAATAGGACACCTATAGTTCCCAGATTGGTCCTCATGGAGGAGTAGCTTCCAACCTTTTTCAGAGTCCTGCATACTTTAACATTTATCTTTTCCCATTAACCATTTTGATTTATCCTGTGAACATTTATCTTTTCCCATCTACCATTTTGATTTATCCCGTGCTGATTGTTTGATTATTCATATCAGGTGTTTAATCTCACTCATAAAGAGTATAGGTGGTTTGAAACTCTATTACCCCAAGAGGTGCTACAATGAATGCTTTTTCTTTGGTGTGCTTTTGTAACCATTAAGTTCTCGTCAAATAAGTTGGATAATGTTTCTACTGATGGTTGGTCATGCCTACACATTGTGAACTTAAAGAGTATATGTACGGCTGCACAAGTACTTGTCAATAAGTTGGATAATGTTTCTATTACCAAAAGTTGGTCATGAGAAAGAAACTGGTGATTGCTTGACCATTTGATGACTAGATATCAACATCTGAATTCTTTAGTGAGATTGATGACAAATGGTTTTCTTGTGCTTTCTGTTCATCATTGCCCAGAAGCTTTGTCTCTTTTTCCTCTGTTCTCCTCTTTTTGCTATTTTTATGAGGAAAGTTGCCTGCAGTGCCTTGCTAATGATATGTGTACAAGCCGTGCTGCTGCTAGGTAATTAAGTACTGGTAGGCTGAGGAGCCACTGTTTTAAATTGTTTTGAGTTTATCTGGGATCCTTCCTTCTAGAAGTACCCTTTACATATAAATAAAATAAATTTTCTGTTATTGCATACCCTTCAGTTCCGTATACTTCAAATTTCTGTTGTTTCATAGATACTTGTCTTGGTTCAAAGCCTGGCTGCCTGTTGTTTCTTGTTATAGATGTTAAAACTGGTTATATTGATGTTTACATATACCTTTCGTTTGTTGCTCTAGCTTTTACCCCTCATTGTCATATTTAGTATTGCTCGTTTGGAACTTATATTTTGGCTAGCAGCAGCAAGTTAGCGGCTAGCGGACACGCACAGCAGTACAGCACTGCTGCTGCTAGCGGACACGAGCGGACAGCCGCAATCTCCCACAAAGTAAAACGGCGCTATGCATGCCGCCGCAAGTAGCCGCCAACGATATTGCGGCTCGTGCGGTAACGGGACGAGCAGTTCATCACCGCGTCGCTTACAGCTTTAGGCATGACCGGGCCGGATGAACAGCGGACAGTCAACCAAGCGTGATTCGCGCGTGTGCTCTGTATAGAAAAATGCTGAATCAATTCCCCAAGAAGGAAGGATTATTAAAACTGGCAGCATAAACTGTCGTCCACCGACCTGATTCGTGTCAGCGGAAGAGTATCGAAGCGAGCATCAGCAGCCACGCATGAGAGGCACGTCGCCCTATGTAACGGCCAAAAATTTTAACTTTTTAAAAATTTTGAAATTCTAAAAACATTCCTCAACCTAGAAAAAAAAAAGAAAAATCCCAACCCCACCGAACCCTCTCTCTTTCTCTCTCCCCGAGCTCCCTCCCTCTCCCCCTCTCCTCTCCGCCAGCCCACCCCTCCCCGCGGCCCGGCTCCACCCGGCCCAGCTCGCCTCCTCCCCCATCTTCTCCTCCCTCTCGCCGGCACGTGGGACCCGCCCCATCGCCTCCAAGCCTACCCCCGCCGCCTCTCCCGCGCGCGCCACACGCCAGGTCGGAGTCCCCAGAGCGCCCAACGGCCTCCCCCGACTCGGCAGCCTCCTCTCCTTCCCCTATTTAAGCCGCCCCTCGGCCTCTCTCTCTCTCTCCCCAAACCCGAGCTCAACCACCTCGCCGTCGTGCGAAGCCGCCTCGACCCTTCGCGACCCCACGCCGAGCTTCCCCTTGCCGCACCGCCCCCTCCCAGCCGGTTCTCGTCGTGCGCCACCGTCCGTAGACGCCGTGCACCGTTGTCGAAGGAGCCCCGCCCCTCCTCACCGTTGCGCCCCTACTCCCGGTCGTCTTCCACCTCGTTCAAGCCCACGGTGAGAACCCCCGCGCTCTTCTCTTCGATTTAAGCTCCTCCCCACTAAAATCCGCGAACCGAAGCGTCATCCCCGGCCACCTCCGACGAGTCGGCCATGGCGCCGCCGTGCCGGCCGGCCGAGCCGTCCGATTTAAATCGGACGAATCGCATTAGATCCACCCCATCTTTAAAACCCGGCCACCCAATCCACATCCAAAGGCCCAGATCAAGCCACGTCACCCGAATTATCTCATCCATTGATCCAAATCCGACGCACCAGATTAAGCCACGTCATTTAAATTATCAGATCCATTCAAATTGAAATCAAGGGCCTAGATTAAACCATGTTTTCTGAATAAAAATAAATCGAATTTTTATTACATCAGCATGACATCAACAAGGCCTGTTAATTAAAATAAATTAGGAAATTAATTTAATTAACTTTAGATTAATCTGATAATTAATAAATGAAATAATTAAATAATTAATAATGTTATTAATCCAAAAAATAAATTTAGTAATTAGGTAATAATTAATTTAATAATATTAATTAATTGATAATTAATTTAATTATAATTAATTATGACAATATTGCAGAAAAGCCCCTATGCTTATTTTTAATTATAAATTAGCTCATGCCTAATGACAAATTTACATTTAAACCCCTAAAAATTTTTTAGTCCTCAAATAATTTTGAAAATTACAGATAGGTCCTCAGTACTTAATTAATAATTACAAATTAGTCTCTGAACCTTATAAATGCTATAACTTTTAAACCGTAACTCCGATTTTAGCAAATAATATATCAAAACGATCGTATCGAAATAACCTATGCATTCATGACATACTCATACTGATCTTGGTCTGTTTTGTTGCATTTAATTGACTGTTTGTGCTCTCGTGCATTAGGCGACATCGTTTCGGACCTGCAATACGAGGATTTTCAGCAGCAGGAGTTTGAAACCGTCGAGTACTATTCTAAGGAATAGTAAGGCAGGTGTCCTTGATCATTTTATGCATATTTTATAAAACCTTTATATTGTAGATTGCATGTTTGTGTGAAATTAAATGCGCACCTTTTATTAGGAATTTACCTAGTTTCTCTTATTATGCCTTGTCGCCTTAGTTTATCTTTTTGTTGGGTAGATTACATGCGTAGCTTGTTGTTGTCGGGATGGGTGATATTAACTTGATTTATTATCATACTTGCTTCATGAGGATTGATGGTTTATTTAATAGCAACCTGGAGATTAATGATTTGGGTGATATGGTTGGTGTAGGGCTGTGTGCAGGGTTACCGACACTATTTCTTGGTATGTTACTTTCCTAAATCTAAAAATCGGTTCGTGGAGCGACCACCCATGTGTTACCGTATAACCACGAGCCAAGAATAGGTGCGGCCTGACGTAGTAAATGATGGAGATCAGTTTTGTATGTGCCAATCAGTGAAGTGGAAAAAGCGGGTTACGCCTGGATCCGCATGGAGAGAGATGTGTGGGAAAGGAAAGGTTAGTCTCGGGAACCATCTGACATAAGACAGAGCCTTTCAAAGGTTACAGTTAGTGCATTATTAGGTGAAACCTCAGTGGGCACGTACAAGCTGGAGGAAGCCATGGAAAAGTTTTAAAATGATATCTTGACCCTCACATTAAAGAAAGTGTGTGAGTGCTCGGCCAGCACAGGCAAAATAGAGATTTCTTCAGTTCGTCTGAAAACGGGGGATGAAATCACTTCTTATGGGAAATTATATGTAACTTCTGCAGAGTTAAAACTGTCATGACAACCGTGCTCACGGTCACGACCATTGCATGTACCCTCACAAGATTAGTGAGATTTGGTAGGGTTTGGTTGATGATTATAGTGAGATACTATGATGGGTTTTTATGTTGGTGCTACAGCTAGGTAAGCTGTAGACAAGATTGTTTAATAGGCGCGATGTTTTACTTAGTAAATAGGTGCTTAATAAGATGTGTGTCTTTATGATATGCTTTTATGCAAAATAAACTTATGCTGTCTTTTCTTGTTTACTGTCACAAGTCATATTTTCTCACACTTGCTAAATACACTCCGTACTCAACTTTGTCTTTATAAATACTGCTCTGTAGAAAGAGAAGTCTAAGAGAACATTGAAGGCCCTATAGCTAAAGTCTAGATGAGCTACTTTGGTCATCTGCCCGTGGAGCCCATGACGTTTTATTTTATTTTCTGCTCCTTTAGTTTGTAATAATTTATAAAACTCTTAGTCTTTTTTTAATAGGTTAAATTTAGCTTATTCGAGACATTGTTTTGTTTTACTATTAATAAAGTTATTTTATGTGTGAAACTTGATTTTTAGGCACACATAAAGGGTCACTTGCGATCGCTTCTTAGACGCTGTTAGGTATTACTCTTTCTATTTTTTAATTATTATCAGTGTTAATTTTAGACATTAACTTTGATTACTTATTTTATTAAAAAATTAATTCAAATATATAAAATTATAAATTATAATTCTAACTACTTGGATAATAAAGTAAATTATAAAAAATATAATATTTATCAAATTTTTTGAATAAAATAAATAACCAAAGTTAATATTTAAAGTCAACGGCGATGAACGAAGGGAGCTGGAATTTGAGACCCAACATGGTCTCCCCAGACGAAAATTGTACTCAGCTCTGCTGCAAAACCGAACGTCATGGTATTCTTCGCCTAAAATCTTCGTCGTGAGCTTCCCTCGAACGAATTGATTCTAGTGGAGCCATCAATCAATCACAATTGCAGTTGGATCGCACACCGCAGTCCATTTACAACGCTGCTGCATATAACTCCCTCCTCCCCTCCTCGGATGGTTACCTTATAGGATTAATTTGATATATGTCATTATAATTTTGTAAAATTTAAAATATAATATTTGGATCTACGTGTTATTTTTTTACAAAGTCTTATCTGTCATTGACGCATAGATAATATATTTTAAAGTTTACAAAATTGTAATGGTATGAATCTAATTTGCCCTTATAACAAACTCAATTTGATGGGATGGTTCAACTGATGAGATGATTTGAAATGAAATGGTTGAAGTTATATATTTGGTTGGTTGTATAGAATGATACATGATTCTATTTGGTTTGAATGTATGGAACGGTAAAAAATATATTTAATTATTTAAAATATTTATATTTATATAATATATAACTAAATTATTTTTAATAATAATATGTTAATATTTATAGGTATTAAGAAAATATAATATTTATAGATATTAAGAAAATATAATAATATCTATTAATAATCTCTAATCATGAGTGACTAGCTAGGCTAATAGAATTTGGACGGATCGTTCGACTTTTTTTCGAACAAAATAGTACAGCATCCGGAAGGAATATTTTCAGAATCTGAACCAACTCATCCGAGATGAATTGGTACAGTTATACCTTCTTGTCAGCATTCTATTCTCTCTGATGATGACGTTCGTTGTTGAGCGCGACCTCCTCCCTGCGATCTGCCCTCGTGTTTTTAATTAGAGTAAATTTTACAAAATTATATGTATTTTGTTAATATTATCACAAAACTATAGATTTAAACTATAATTTCAAAAAACTACAGATTTTGTATCAAATTTATCACAAAACTACAGATGTTATATCTAATTTATCATAAAACTACAGATTTTATATTTAATTTATCACAAAACTACAGATTCTATGCATATGTTTATGAAATTAGTGTGACAAAACTGTAGTTTTCTGAAACTCTGGTTTAAATCTGTAGTTTTGTGATAATATTAACAATATACATGTAGTTTTGTAAAATTCACTCTTTTAATTATTTAAACTTTTTAATTTAATATTTCAAAAATAATACCTCTAATACTATATTTTGTCTACGCAAAGCTGTGTCAAAGGTCCGCTAACTCCACATCAGGCTGTGTATCTATTTTACTGTTATTTTAATTGGTGGTCTACCAACCAATATTTCATTTCCTAATGAAAATATTATTTATGAGTCATTAGTTTTCTCCTCTTAATTTAGAAAAATTATTCATCCTTAAAAGATTGCACTATCTCAACTACAGGGTACGTACTGTGCAGTAGCCCTTCTAGAAAAATAATTATGCATACAAAAATATATTACCTCCGTCCTATATTATCATCCTATTCTACTCAAATTTTTTTAATTTACTTATCATCCTCGCATCTTAATACACATTTCTTTATTCTCGATACATCTCTGTCACTGTCTCTCTCATTTTTGTTTTACCACATCTCACTTTTTATATCCTCCTTACTTCCCGCTCCCCCCCCCGCCCCAGAATAACAAATAAATGGAGACAGTACTAAGAACCTTTTAAAAGTGGCAATTTTTCAATTTTGTTTTGTTTCATAGCCTAGCTACCAACCAATTATCTAACACTGTAGATGGCTATGTGGACCCAGCCAAATGCATCAGCACGAGGCTCCGACTTTTTTGGCTCGGCGGGAGCATAGCATGACATGAAAGTGGAACGGGGGCTGAGCCAGCCTGAGGCACGACACGGCCCTGGCCAGAGGCCTGGTGGCTCAGCACGGGTATGATCCGTTTTAGCGGTCATACTCGGCCCGTATAGTTCATCTGTTTCGACACGATTAGGTAGGCCTGTTTGTTATTTGATGAAATTTAATATTAAAATATGTGTAATTTAATTTATTTATATTTAAAAATAAGATATTAATATTATATAATTAGTTTTTAGTAATTTTTGAAAAAATAAGATTTATTTTTTTTCTCGCCCTACCCAACCAAACTCGACCTAGCCTGACCGGTTAAAATTAGTTGGGTCGTGTTTGGGCTTGAACAGTTGACTTGTGAGTCAGCACGGCATGGCCCTAACAACTAGCCGAGTCGTGCCAGGCCTCCTTAAAGTCGGCTCGAGCCCGGCCGGGCTAGATCTAACACTAGAACTACCAATATGTATCGAGCGTGGTCCATCTTAAAAGCGTTTCCTGAGTGGAAGGGTTGGTAACGATGAACGTGGCAGTGTCTGATGAATAACTCAGGTCATGTTTGAATTTTATAGTTTTTTAACACTAAATTATTAGAAAATTATAGTTATAGAATCTAGTCAACTAAAATTATAGATTATAAAGTTATTAAAACTGCAAAATAGCTGCACTTTCACGAATATTATGGGTTTTAAAACTATAAAACTTGTTACATTCAAATATCTCCATACTTTCTAATACCAAAGTTTTTGACAAAACCATATTATTCTTCTAAAACTCTAAAAAAAATTGCATCCAAACAGAGTCTCAACTTTCTGATCCACCGATGTGTTGCTCGATTTTGTGATATACGGAGTTGGTTGAACTTCTACCGGATGGCAACATTGCAAGTTCCTTTTCCTCTTTTCCTGTCAACCAAAGTTAACAGGCCTACACGTAATCCTACAAACGAGCAACGTGGAGCATAAATGATTAAAAAAAGACCTTTATCGACACCTATATCTTTCTTGAGCCATCACCCTATGCCTCTCGGACCGTTACTTCAAACTTTATCTGGCTTTTGTTTAGTATGCTCCACTGCTGCATAAAAGATACAACCTTAAAAATTATCACTTTTATCTTCGTTGTTCTCTCACCTCGTCTCTCGCTCTCCCAAGCCAAGCATGCATGTGAGTTGCAGCGGTGGCATGCATGCGAGTGAAGTTTCCTTTCAATCGGAGTGGATTTTTCAGTAGTTTTTGTGGAGGGCATTCCTTTTTTGTGGAATGGTAGGCTGGTTCCTTCATTAGAAACATGAGCATGGGAATGCTTCCGATGGAAGGAGGGCTTCTCCATTATTTCCTATGCTATTTCTTGATTCAAACGGAGCCTTAATATATTTGAAGCTTGCTTCTACGGATACAAATTTTTTTTTTGAAAGAACTAGAGGGGCAAACCCTACAGGAATTTATTAAAGAGTACCTAACAGAGTACAAAGCAAACTGAAACAAAAAAAGGAAAAAGGAAGCAAAACACAAAAAGGAGTTTAACTATTACTAAGAATCCAATCTTGCAGCCCCTCGAAAAATCTCGGTCTGATTCTAAAAGTCAGCAAGTCCATCTCTTTTCAGAACAGGGCAAGACATCTCTCGAGCAGGGGGTCTTTGAATTGAAAATCCAGTCATTGCGGGTTTTCCAAATACTCCAGCACAAGAGGATGATGATATCCATGAAGAAAGGAACCAGGATCCTATTTTTAAGCCAGTGAATGATTTGAAAGATATTGAGCCTCTGCGGGATATAAATACCTAAAGCTTGCCAGGCATTGGTAGCGAAGCTACATCTGAAAAAGAGGTGCTTGATTGTCTCCTCCTGTTGCCTGACACAGAGCTCGCAGGTATATGAATCCAGTTGCATGTTGCTACGCTTGAGGGTACTTCTTGTGTTGATCTTAAACTGGAGCAGGAGCCAGAAGAAAACTTTGTGCTTGGGCTGCACTGAAGAGGACCAAATCCAAAGAATTGATGGTTGAACTGTGCAAGTTCCTATGAGTAAACTGTAAACTCTTGCCGACGAGAAGTTCCTATGCTGCCCAAGGAGTTTCCACCTATCTGGCTGCTGCGGAAATTGACCTCCATTGATGCCCTGAGAGAGGATCTGAAGCTGATCAAAAGCCTCCTCACTTAGAGGCAGATGAAAGAGACTTGTAAGATCCAGCTGCTGCAGAGCGCATTGAAGGGTTATTGCCATTCCTCAAAAAGGACTCAAGCTGCTGCAGCTGTAGCCCCCAAGGGACCCCAAAAATCGAATCCTTCCAGAAAAAGACAGTATCTCCACACCCAACAGTGACCAAGTAATTCCTTTGAACTGGTCAATTAGCTTTGTAATGTCTCGCCACCAAAAACAGCCTCTGGATTGCTGGCCCAGGAGCTTGCCATTGTGATAGTAGTTGTCCCAGAGAAGTTGCACCCAAAGAACCGGTTCTTTATTATAAAATTTGGAGAGGGACTTCATTAGCAAAGCTTGGTTATGGGTACCAAGATTCAAAACACCTAACCCTCCTTGGCGCTTGGGTCTTGTGACCAGCTTCCATGCTGCCATAGGGCTTTTCCAACTATTAACATCTGAGCCTCTCCAAAGACAATGCCTTCTATATTTATCAATCTGGTTTATGACTGTAGCAGGTAGCTTAAGAGTGCACATGGTGAACGTGGGCAGCGATGAAAGCACAGTGTTGACAATTTCTAGCTTACCAGCTTAAGAAAGAAAGAGAGAGCACCCAATGAGTCTTCTTTCCACTTTTTGAACTAAGGGAAGTAAAGCAGAGACCGAAGGCCTAATGGCGCCCAAAGGAAGCCCAAGGTAAGTAAAAGGCATAGAGCCTATCTGGCAGTTCAGGGTGGCTGCAAGAGTTTCAAGACGTTCCTGTGAAACATTAATTGGGAACATAAAGGACTTGCTATAATTAACTTTCAATCCAGTGGTGGAAGCAAAAGTTTGTAAGAGAGCCTTCAAGGCAACCAACTGTCTTGGGCATGCTTGCATGATCATCAGAGTATCATCTGCATATTGCACGATTGGGAAGTCAGATCCTGCTCCAACCTGAAGAGGAAGGTGAAAAACACCCTGTGCAAGGTCTCTGTTCATAATGCACTGAAAAAGGTCAGCTGCAAGTACAAAGAGGAGGGGGGAGAGAGGATCTGCTAGTCTGACTCCTCTTTTGCAGTGGAAAACTTTTCTAGGTACACCATTGAGAAGAACTGAGAAGGTTGCAGTCTTGAAGATATTAGAGATCCAAGATAAACACTTATCACCAAAGCCCTTGGCTTTTAGGATTTCCATTATAGCTTGATGTTCAATCTTATCAAAAGCCTTCTAAAAGTCAAACTTAAGAATAATGATCTCCTTGTTTGATTTGTGACAGAGATGCAAATATTCAAAGGCCCAAGCTAAGCAATCCTGAATGGTTCTGGATTTGATGAACCCATATTGATTTTGATGCACCAATCGCAGAATAACTCCTTGCAACCTATTGGCCAATAACTTAGTAATGATTTTAAGGGAGGAATTCAACAGCGAGATAGGCCTGAAATCATTGACCTCCGTAGGATCATCAATCTTTGGAATCAAAGTAATGAAAGAACTGTTGACGCTCTGAAGGCATAGATTACCAGCAAAGAAAGCCTCAATAAGTTCAAAAAAGTCACTTGCTAGAATTGGCCAGCACCTTTTTAAAAAATCCGCATTGAAGCCATCCGGACCAGGTGATTTGCCTATAGGGAGATCAGAAATGATATTGTTAATCTCCTCCAAAGAGAAAGGTGCTTCTAGCTCCTGAAGGTTTGTATTCTGAGCAAGAAAATTGCTTAGATCAAAATTTGTTTGATCAAATTCTTTCGAGCCTAAGCGATCCTTAAAACATTCCAAAGAATCAGATGTTTATCTTCATGTGAGATGATGACATGACCAGCATTATCAGTCAAAGAGGCAATAGCATTTCTTCTGTGCTTAACAATGGCTCGAGTGGAAGAATTTGGTGGGAGCATCCCCCAATTGTGCCCACTTAATCTCCCCTCTTTGCTTCCAATAGATCTTCTTCCTATGAAGAAGCTTGCTATGATGATCTTTCAGGAGATCTCTCAAATTCCATTATTCTAAAGTAAGATCCCTGTTTTCTTCCAACAAGTCAAGGAAAGAAAGCACAAGGCCAGCATTAGCAATGGAAGTGTTGAGGCTAGCAAAAGATGGAGCCCAGCTCTTTAGATCCTGCCTGAGTCTTGAATTTAGCTGTCCGTCTGCAGGCGATGTCTTGTTGGTGAACCGGTAGATTCCAAGATTGCTCAACCAAGTTTATAAACCCATTCAATTCCATCCAGAAATTCTCAAATCAAAAAAGCCTTGGTTTAGGAATAGAGGTGGTTATGGTGATCAGGCAGGGAGTGTGATCCGAGGTAGATCTAGAGAGGGCTGCATCTTTGGTGGCTAGAAAATCAATTGTCCAGTTAGCTGTAGAGAAGCACTAGTCAAGTTTCTCAAGAAGAGGGTTTTGCTGCATATTTGACCAGGTGAACTTTCTGCCGTTGAGGGGAGTTTCAATGAGGCCTAAGGAACTGATGGATTCATTGAAGGCCAGCATCTCTGCAGGGCTGCCCCTGGTTTGTTATGATTTTCCGGTCCTCTGATAAGATTGAAGTCTCCTACTACTAGCCAATTGCAATCATCCTCCCTTTCAATATCTTTGAACCAATTGAGGAAGCAAAACTTCTCAGCAGGGTCAGAAGGACCATAGACATTCGTGAGAATCCAGGAGACATCAGATTGCACTGATTGGAGCCGAACCGAGAGACTATAGTCATTCTGATCATCTAGCTCGCCTCTGAACAAAGAACTCTTACAGATCGTGAGACAACCACCTGAGGCTCCTTGGGAGGGGAGGAAAAAGAAGCTGTCAAAAGCACTTAGGCAGAAATTTTTGATATAGGCCGCATCAAAGATTTCTCATTTGGTTTCTTGAAGACAGATAATATCGCAGTTCGTTTTTTAGATTTTTTCTCTAATCGCTTCCCATTTCCTGTCCGAATTGATACCTCTAATGCTCCAATCTAAAATCTTCCAAGTTCTCTTGCGGGGATCACTATCCATTGGTAACCAAAAAAGAGAAGAAACTAAAAGCATAGCCCCATACATAATACGAGAGCTAGACCACAAGAAGTCAAACCAACAGCATAAACAGAGGAAACAAAAGATAAAACGCAGTCTCCCAGTCACAAATAAGGTAACAACAGCCAACATAAGATAGTCATCAGCAACGTAGACAGGCAGAATTTGTCCACAATTGCAACATGGGACCGACAGCTTACGACCAAACAAAATGAAGCTATCAGCAAGACGAAAGGGGCCAATCCTGCTACTTCTTCCTGGATTTCTTGGGGTCGACATCGTCATTGGAAAAAGATTAAGAGTTATCATCGTCAGAGCCACCACCAGCTCTGGTGCTAGAACCAATTGCCAGAACCTTCTTTATTTTAGAGAGAGCTTCATCTGTTAAATCTTCAGGGTTCATATGGCAGAAAGAAGTCCCCAGTTTATTGAGTGTAGAAGTCGACAGAGTGGGGGCAGGGGCCAGACAAGCTGTGCAATTCTTACTGAGGCAAGTTTTCCTTTTGAAACCCTTGTTCAGCTGACGAATTCTATCACTCCTTCTAAGCTCTGACTCAGAGACTGCTGGGCTGAGCTGAGGGCATTGTGAAGAAGGAGACCTGACATTCTTGTCCACTTCTGGAGTGTTAAGATTATCAAAGCTTGGCAAAAAAGAGTTGCTGGACTCATTGAGATCAATTCCAAAGCTTTGGAGTTAAGAAAGGTTTTGGTCCAATCTGCATGGGTGGAAGAGCCCAGCAAGCAGGAGAAAAACTCAAACCATGGGCCAGGGACTTGAACTGTCTTCCCAGATACTGAAATCTGAGATGGAGGCCCCGACCACTTGCACCTTTCCATGAGAATTGGGTCCACAGACAACTGATTCTGCCTGAACATGAAGCCCACCTGCATGTGCCTATCAAAGTTAAGATTTCCATTCTGGGCTGGGGGTGCCTGTTGGACCTCAATCACATCTTCTGGGCCATGGTGCTGAAAAGCATATGACTCGTCTGAATGAGGAAAAATTTCCTCAATAGGATGGTTACCGTTCAACTGCTCCACATCAGCATGCTGAGGAGCATCGATCATAGCCACATCAGGCAAGAAGTCAGCTGGCTCAGGGGTCTCTGGCACTGGGTCGTTGAGGTCAGGCAGGATCGCCTTTATTTTATTTATCGGTGTTCTTTTCCTCTCTGCTGCACATTTCCCCTCTCAATAAAAGTTGCATACGTGTATTTTGTCTGCCGTAATTAGATTATAAAATACGGCCGAGTTGATGATCGGAAGTTCGTTCCATGAATTGGGCGACGAAAATTAGTTGGCAGATACGTATCCTTTAATTAACATCATTTTATCTAAAGTCACACGGCACCAAAATAAAAGGATGCTGGGTACAGTACGTACGAGGAAACGGATACACCGACCAACGAACACCTAATCACTCCAGTCACATGCTGGTCGTAGCAAGAGAGGACTCTCCGTGTGTATAAATCCAGGAACGCACGAAGTGGCAATGGCTACCACGTCGAGGACTTGCATGCACACGTACGCCGGCATGCGCCTCAGTTCGCGCGTCGCCCCTCTGCTCGCGTCGCTGTTCCTCGGCGTCGTCGGGTTCGCGCTGCTCGCCGGTCCCGTCGCCGACGGCGGCGCCATGGAGGCGGCCCGTCGGCCCCGTCCTGTAGCCGACAAGGTGACGCACAACGGCAGCGCGGACGCGTCGCGGCAGCTGACGGTCGCGCCGGAGACAACGACGGTGGCGGGCGGCGGGGAGGTGCACCGCCGCTTACTACAGGCTAACAGCATCAACCCCTCCGGCCTCGATCCTGACAGGCCGGCCTGCCTCAATTCCTGCACCGCCCGCGGTAGGTCGTACACCAACCGGGGATGCGGGCGGGCGTACCAGTGCAGAAGTTAATCGCTGATCGAGCACGTCAGTGCTGGGTGCTCCGGCGACCAACGCCGGGCCAGAGTGCGTGCGAGCTCGATGGAGTGTTTAGTCTGTCCGTGTTTTTTTATGGTTTACTTTCGTGGAGTAGAATAAAGCAATCTGTTTTAAACAGATGATTGTTTACTTTACATATTGTCTCAGATTTATGTATGCAAGTGTACCATTCGTCTTCCTCCATAGTACTTCGATATATGGGACTGTCAGTAGATTTTCATTGGCCAGAGTACCACTGAAGTTGGGAACCAATCGTAGCAGCATGCTCATTCCTTAAACGTTTGCATGATGTGCTCTTCACTGAATACAGATGTTACCAGCACGATTATTGAGGCATCAGCATTTGGAACTCATCTGAAAACACATGCTCCCTCCATGATACCGTTGACTTTTAAGCATAACTTTGACTTTTCGTTTTATTTAAAAAATTAGTTTAAATATGTAAAATTTTAAATTCTAATTCAAATAACTTTAATAATTAATCAAATTATAACAAAATATATAATTTTTATCAAAATTTTTGAATAAGACGAATGATCAAAGTTGATATTAAAAAGCAACAGCGACATCAGCTTAAGAACAGAGGAGTACTATTTAGTGGCTAGAACACATCGCGAATTAACCAACTCAGTGACCCTGCAACCTTGACAAACATTGCACTCATTTACGTCAATAAAGCTAAGCCTTTTCATTGCATAAAACCAAAATGAGTCTTGTATGACGCAATTTTATTACATAAAAACAAAACCATATTATAGTTGGAAGTTTAGTGTCTCATGCACACGACAGAAAATAAAATGATAGGAAGTATTTCTAGGAAAAGGAAAAACAGCATCATCCACAGGTTGGTCTAAAGAAATGCAGCATCCTCAAATGCTGGAAGCATCACGCGGCAACGACGACGTCGGCCTCAACGGCTACCTTGACCTTATCTATGGCGAGGCAGAGCTGCTTTCCGACGACATCAAAGGCACCGGCAGGGAGGTTGGCAGTTGGCGGCTCAGCCGGCAGAAGCGTCTGGTACGCTGCGGTGAGGAGGCACCCCGTGGTGGTGCGGTGCCAGGGCGGTGGAGCACCGGAGGAGGAGCTCGCGGCGGCTGCTGGCGCCCGAGAAGCCTTCCTGTGGCCGTCCGGCAGGATGGCGAAGCCGGAGGGCAGGAGGAAGCCGGAGGCGGGGTCACCGCCGTTGGCGATGGCGAGCACCGTGGTCTCTTCGATGGGGCTGTACACCACCATCGAGCAGGATTTGTCAGAATACGCCTCCTGCAGGACCCACATCTTCTCGTTGGTTCTGTCGGGATCACGTACCCCGGGTACCTAACAGACCGTACTCCAACGGGAGAAAGTCAGGGGTCGGACGGCACGGGTTCCGACCCCTCCGCGACGACCTACGGCGGCCATATTATGGCCGCGCAGGGGCGCGAAGACCCCGGGCTCCGAGGATCAACCCCCGGGAGCGACCCCCAGGAGGTAGGTACCGCGTTATGGTACATTTACTCTGGGGACCAGCTGTCATCCGTCCCGACGAGACAGGACGAGATTTACCACGGCGACACTCCAGCAGAAAGCTGCGACGACTGCCAGACACGATGGGACAGCACTGTAGCTAGCACCGTAGCGCCGGACGAGTATCACGGTACCCGCCGACGTACCCGACGCGACGGGTCATGACCACGTCTGAACGGAACAAAATGATGTCGACAACGACAGAAAGGTCCACCTGTCGACGAGACGGCAGGATCGCGTAGGGCCCATTGCCTGTAACCTCAGGGCTCCTCCTATATAAAGGGAGTCCCGGGGAGCGATAGAAGAGTCGGTCGATCACCACCGCAAACACCTCCCATTTTCTCACACTCTGGGTCCTCCCGCGAAGAGAGGTTCCCGTCTTGTAACATTATCCTTGAGGTAATTCGCTCCCTGGACGTAGGGTATTACACTGTTCGGGTGGCCCGAACCAGGCAAAAAATCTCCTTGAGTCTACCTCAAATTAGGCCATATCGAATCCGAAGGCATACCATCCCTCACGATCGTATATTTACTGTGTCGGTGGCCAGAACGCCGACAGTTGGCGCGCCAGGAAGGGGGGCATCTCTCTTTTGGTGTGCTCTCGTTTCGGTTTTTCGATGGCCCCATACTTCGTTGTAGGGGACATTTTGATCTCCCACCTCCGTTTTTGGGACTTCACGGTCGCTGTCTCTAGAGACGGTCGGTCGTGGCAAGTCCCCGCTTTCGCCTCTGGGCAGACTTTCCATTTCGGGAGCCTAGACTTCTTCGCAGACGAAGGCGGCGAGCTCTGCCTCCAGGCTCCGTGTGGAAGGCGCCCTCACTGGTGGCCCCGGAGCCATCTTATTTTGGGGCACGACCCGTCGAGGGAGTGCTTCACTCTCCACGCTCCGAAGAGCTCGGAACCGGCGACTCCCGGCAATACGCCGCCGGGTGCCAACCTATCCCTGCGCCCTCCAGTGGACGTCGCCGGCCAAGCTCGATCGCCCCCGGGATGCACCGACAGCCCCGAGCCTAGGGGCAAGGCTCCAGCCGGACCCAGCGACACGGCGCGAGCCCGGGAACGGTCCACCTACCAGCAGCTCGCAGCTGGGGGGCCGCCGACCTTCGACACTCCGCTCGAGAACCTCGCGGCGACAGCGTGCATCCTCAACGAGACCGCTGCCCCCGAAGACCCAGCGCTGAGAGAAGTGTACGACCGCGTACGCTTCTACCTCGGCAGCGTGCTTCAGCGACCAGAAGCGTCTCTCCGACCCCAGCAGTCGGAGACGAAAAGCAACCGCCAGTCCCAAGACCGGCGGAGCTCGGCACGCGACAGCCCAGTCGAGGAACGGCACCCTCGACACCACGCGGGGTCAGTCCTCCCCCGCCTCGGCCCCAACCTCGACGTCCGCGGCACCATCGACGCCAGACGCCAGGCGAGGAGCGAGCTCCGCGACGAATCCCGCCGGAGATGCTCCCGCGACCGCTATTACTGACGCGGCTCCCTCGACTCCAGAAGCCCGAGCCCTGAGGGGGTCGGACCTAGAGCGTTCGGATCGCTCATCCGGCACGTGAAATTCCCGCAGAGGTTTCGCGCCCCGACCACCATCGGCCGCTACAACGGGGAAACAAACCCCGTCCACTAGCTGGAGGACTACCGCCTCGCCTGCAGGACCGGAGTGACGGACGACCTGTTCGCCATCCAGTACTTGCCGCTCTTCCTCACCGACTCAGCCCGAGGATGGCTCGAACACCTCCCCGAGGGCTGCGTCCAAGACTGGAGCGACCTGCGCCGAGTCTTCGTCGGCAACTTCCAAGGGACTTACACGCGTTCAGGTAACTCCTGGACCTCAAGAATTGTAAGCAGGGGTCCGGCGAGTCGCTCCGGGAATACATCCAGCGCTTTTCACGAAAGTGCAACGAGCTCCCCAGCGTCAGCGACGCCGACGTAATCAACGCCTTCACCTGTGGCACGGCGTCCAAGGCGCTCGTCCACAAGTTGGGCCGGAGGAACCCTCGGACCGCCCGAGACCTCCTGACATCGCCACAACCTTCGCCACCGGAGAAGAGGCCGTGCAGGCCAACTTCGACCAAGGTCGGGCGAAGGACGAAAGGTCGGAGAACGACCGTCGGGGAGGTCAACCCTTCGACCGGTCCACGAACCGCCGCAACGAGCGGGGTGGCAGCAGCTCGAGCCGCAAGGGCAAAGGTCGGCGCCACGATGACGACTTAGTGGCCGCCGCAGACCACCCGGTCCGACCCCCGACCAAGAAACCGGCTAACCATGACGGCCACTTCGACAAGATGCTCGACCGACCCTGCCCCAACCATTCTATGCCGATCAAGCACACCCTCCGGAATTGTCACCTGGCAAGGAGGTTCTTCAGGAGCGAGCCCCAGGCTGGCTTCTCGGCGGCCAAGACCAACCCTCAGGTCAAGGGCGCCGAGGAAGACGAGGGAACGGCTTTCCTCGAGCCGGAGGACTGCCTCATGATCTTTGGCGGCCCCGCGGCCTACTGCGAATCCCGTGGCCGTCAGAAGAGGACATGGCGCGAGGTCAACGCTGTCAACCCCGCGGTCCCCCGCTACCTCAAGTGGTCTGAGGTCCCGATCACATTCGATCGGGTCGACCACCCGGACCACGTCCCACAGCCCAGGCACCTCCCGTTGGTGCTCGATCCCATCGTCGGCTCCGTGCGCCTGTCAAAGGTGTTCATGGACGGAGGAAGCGCCCTCAACATCCTCTATGCCGACGCCTTCCGGGCAATGAGGCTGACGGAGGCCGACCTCCGTCTGACTCACGCTCCGTTTCACGGAGTCGTCCTCGGGGGCTACACAACGCCCCTCGGCCAAATCACGCTCCCAGTCACATTCGGTGACCGGAGCAATTTTCGAACCGAGTCGCTCACATTCGAAGTGGTGGAATTCACCGGCGCCTACCATGCCATCCTGGGTCGGTCATGTTACGCGAAGTTCATGGCCATCTCCAACTACGTTTACCTGAAGCTGAAGTTGCCCAGGCCGAAGGGCATCATCACGGTCTCCTCGCGCTTCCAACATGCCCTGGCTTGTGAGCAGGATAGCTTCGAGCTAGCCGCCGTCGAATCGGGCCCGGCCCGACTAGATGCGATTCGCAAGACGGAGGGGGCGGGCCCAGCGCTCCACTCCAAACCCAAGTCGTCATCATCCTTCAAGCCCGCCGACAACTCCAAAGAGGTCACTCTCGACCCCGCTGACCCCTCCAAGAAGGCCAGGATCGGGACAGCGCTCTCCGACGAATAGGGAAGTGCGCTCGTCGACTTCCTCGTCCGGAATCGGGACGTCTTCGCCTGGGCACCGTCGGACATGCCCGGCATCCCGAGAGAAGTCGCCGAGCACTCCCTCGGCATCATCACGGGTTCTCGGCCCGTGAAGCAGCGACTCCGGCGTTTCGACGACGAGAAGCGCCGGGCCATCGGGGAAGAATTGACAAAGCTCCTGGAGGCTAAGTTCATTCAAGAGGTTTACCACCCTGAGTGGTTAGCCAACCCTGTAATGGCGAGAAAGAAGACCGGGCAATGGAGGATGTGCGTTGACTACACGAGTCTCAACAAGGCCTGCCCGAAGGACTCCTTCCCACTCCCGCGCATCGATCAGGTGGTGGACTCGACCGCCGAGTGCGAAACCCTGAGCTTCCTCGACGCCTATTCGGGGTATCACCAGATCTCTATGCGCGAGTCCGACCGGTCGGCTACATCCTTCGTCACGCCCTTCGGATCCTTCTGCTACATCACCATGCCGTTCGGACTCAAGAACGCGGGAGCCACATACCAGCGCTGCATGCAGAAGTGCTTCCACGACCAGCTGGGTCGGAATCTAGAGGTCTACGTCGATGACATCGTCATCAAGACCCGACGGACCCCCGACCTCATCCAGGACCTGGAAGAGGCATTCGCCAACCTCCGGCGCTACCAGATCAAGCTGAATCCCGAAAAATGCGTCTTCGGGGTACCCTCGGGCAAGCTGCTCGGCTTCGTCATCTCCGAGCGGGGGATCGAAGCAAATCCCGAGAAGATCTCCGCGATCCTCAAACTCGGGCCAATCGGCAACGTAAAAGGTGTCCAGGAGCTGACCGGATGCTTGGTGGCCCTCAGCCGCTTCATCTCAAGACTTGGCGAGAAAGCGATGCCTTTCTATCGACTGCTGCGAAAAGCAGAGCAATTCACCTGGACCACCGAGGCCCAAGAGGCCTTCGACCAGCTCAAGGCCCTGCTTTCATCGCCGTCGGTGCTTACGTCCCCGACCCAAGGAGAGGCCCTCCTGCTCTACATCGCGGCGACTTCGAAAGTCGTCAGCACCGTCTTCGTCGTCGAGCGAAGCGAGGGTCGGGCTCTGACTGTTCAACGGCCTGTCTACTTCGTCAGCGAGGTATTGGCCGACGCCAAGACTCGGTACACCCAGGTGGAGAAGCTGATCTACGCTGTCCTCATCACGAGCCGCAAGCTGCGCCACTACTTCACGAGCCATCCCGTCTATGTCGTCACCAGCTTACCCCTCGGGGAAATCGTCGGTGCCAAGGACGCAGTCGGACGCCTCGCCACGTGGGCCGTGGAACTCCTGGGGCTCGACGTCGCTTTTACTCCACGGCAGGCCATCAAGTCCCAGGTCCTGGCCGACTTCGTCGCCGAATAGACCGAAGCTCAAGAGCCGTCAGCCTCCGACGCCGTCGAGTGCTGGACCATGTACTTCGACGGCTCCTGCATGCTCAAAGGCGCGGGGGCTGGGGTCGTCCTAATCTCCCCGAAGGGAGACAGGTTCTGATACGTGCTGCAGCTGCAGTTCCGAGCCTCCAACAACACGGTCGAATACAAGGCGCTCCTCCACGGCCTACGAATGGCCACCACCCTCGGCGTTCAACACCTCTACGTCAAAGGTGACTCTGAGCTGGTCGTTAGCCAAGTCATGAAGGCTGCCAGCTGCCGAGACCCGAAGATGCAAGCCTACTGCCAAGAAGTTCGCAAATTCGAGGACAAGTTTGATGGACTCAAACTCCATCACATTCTGCGTCGGGACAACGAAGCTGCGGATGCCCTCGCCAAGATGGGCTCAGAACGCCAGACGGTCCTCGACGGCATCTTTCTCGAAGTGCTCACCAAGCCTTCCGTCAGAATCACGGAGGAACCACTCGTCAAAGGTCCGGGCGACGAGCCGACCCTCGGACCAGGAGCAGAGATCATGGCAGTCGTCCCCGATTGGTCTCGCGACATCTTCGCCTACCTGCAAGATGGCGCTCTCCCGGCCGACCCCGAAGAAGCCCGAAAGGTCATGCGGCAAGTCAAGGCATACGTCATCTCGGGCGACGAGCTCTACAAGCGAAGCCTGAGTGGTATATTGCAGCGCTGCATCCCTCAGGAGCAGGGCATGCACCTGCTCGACGATATCCACTCAGGCATTTGCGGTCATCACGCCGGACCCAGAACCCTCGTCGGCAAGGCCTTTCGACAAGTTTTTTACTGGCCGACGGCTGTGGCCGACACCCAAAAGCTCGTCCGAGCTTGTCAGGGCTGCCAGTTCTATACCCGACAGACGCACCTGCCGGCACAAGAGCTCCAGACGATCCTGATCGCCTGGCCCTTCGCTGTCTGGGGACTCGACATCCTCGAACCATTCAAGAGAGCACTCGGCGGTTTCACCCATCTCTTCGTCGTCGTCGACAAGTTCACCAAGTGGTTCCCGTCTTGTAACATTATCTTTGAGGTAATCCGCTCCCTGGACGTAGGGTATTACACCGTTCGGGTGGCCCGAACCAGGAAAAAAATCCCTTTGAGTCTACCTCAGATTAGGTCATATCGAATCTGAAGGCATACCATCCCTCACAGTCGTATATTTACTGTGTCGGTGGCCAGAACGCCGACAGGTTCCATCAGTACCCTAAAAATGCAAAGTTATAAAAAGTTGCTGTATATTTTATGAAAAATGGGGCGCACACACCTTTCTTTTAGGAAAATGGGACATACATTTTGTTTATCAAAATGGGTCGCACATAGAGCCGTATAATAAAACCTATTAGTGAACTGTAAATACTTGTTCAGTCTGCAGCAAATTAAACTGTATTACTCCCTCCGCCTAATTCTAAGTATAAATTTTTACTTTTAGATATCACATTCACTATTTGTTTTATACAGTAATTTTAATTAAATATAGATACAAATAAATCATACTTAAAATATTTCTACTAATAAAACAGTTCGCAACAAAATAAACAATATTCTCATTTTCTTTTTGTTAACACAAATGATCAAATGTGATTTCTTAAAGTTAAAAATAACACTTAGAATAGAACGCAAAACATACTCCCTCTGTTTTTAAATTGATGTTGTCATTCTAACATCAACTTTGATCGTCTTATTTAAAAAAATTTGATAAATATTATATATTTTATTATAATTTAATTTATTATTAGAGTTATTTGAATCACAACTTAAAATTTTACGTATTTGAACTAATTTTTGAACTAAGATGAACCATCAAAATTGATGTTAGAAGTCAACAGCGACATCAATTTAAGACCGGGGAGTAAAGCGCAAAGCTTAAGACAAATATAGCTAATCATAAGTAGTGATAATAATAGGGGAAGCAATAATTTGTGTAGACATACATTGGGACGCAAGATGGAGATGGCATTTCCATGAAGTATGCCTGTTATGATAGACCCCGTGACGTTCACTGCCCCGCCAGCGGCCAGGACATCCCACTCGTCACGGCGCCGCTCGTCGCAGAGGTAGTCCAGCACAAGCCTCGGCTCTGTGCCGGGCAGCCACACCGTCGTGGTAGCGCTCAGCACCTGCACGCTGGCCGGCCGTCCCGGCACGCCGCCAACGCAGGTCCAGATCACCATGCGCACGGACGCTTGGAACCTCTCATCTCCGCCGGTTCCGGAGCCGCCGCGCCACTCACGGACGGTGCTCCCCGGCAGAGTGGCCGGCCCGGAGATCGCCGCGTAGAAGCTCGCCGTCATCCGCCGCGCCATCTCCATCACTACCTTGTTCCCGTCACCTGCAGCAGCTGGGAGATCGATTTCCCAGAACGAACGTGTCGGTAAATTGTGCTTCGTTTCGATGCAGATTGAAAAGTACAAGAGATTTCGTTACTGACGGAAGCTGTTCTTGAGGATGCCCATGAACTCGTACTTCCGCTTCAGCGTCGCGAGCCAGCGGCACGCGCCAAGGGCTTGCCCAGAGGGGAGGAATGGCCTGAACAGTGGAGGCACAGAAGTCTCGTCGTACTCCGCATGCACAATCCAGGTAACCTGAATGCGCGCGCGCGCGCGCACACAAAAAAAAAAAAAATCAACATGGCTGAACCACTGGTATTTGAAAGTTGAATGCTGTGAAGTGCACAACATTTGCCAGCAAATGTATATGATATATATATATGCACCTCTTCAAGCATTTAGAAATGTATTTGAATTATATCATTGATGAAACTAGTACCTTGCTGCATCCACCGTCCATTTCTTCAATGAGGCATCCGGATGGCATCAGTCCGCAGCGAGTATGCTCCACACCGCCTTCCTGTCCAACTGCAAGGATGGCGTCGATGGACACGTCCACCACAGCCCACTGCCGGCCGTTCTCCATCATCTTGGTGAACCTCAGAAACTTGACGCTGTGGTTGGGCACGCGTGGAGACTGCACCCAAAGTTCAGCATTGATCTGCAATAGCTCCGTAGTCATCAGATATGGGAGATGGACTCATGCATGGACAGTGTGGATCAACCCAAAGAAAGGGCACGAGTATCTGTATATGAACTCACCAGCTGGATCAGCCCGTCAGGTGGGCCGAGCATGCCGCTGGAGCCGACATCTCGGGCTGTCACAGCGGCCACAATGCCAGGGAACATCTGGGACCAGCGGCCCTGGGAGAAAACACGTGTGTTAGTAGACAATTAGACATACATCTGATGAGGTGACAGCTGCGAGCTGCAGAACGGGCGCTTACCGCGTCAGTGAGGACGCCGACGAGGTCGCCGGGGGCGGCCCAGACAACGCCAGTCTCCCTAGTGGCCACCGAGACGAACCCCTGGGGGCATGGCCCAAGCAGCCTGGGGAACATGCGCGCCGCGTACTCCCCGAAGTTGAGCACCTCGCCGTTACCGGCAGTCGGCAGCCACATCGGCACGCCGGCCGCCGCGAGCGCCAGGAACTCCCTCACGGCGCGCTCCGCGTGGTGGAGAAGCAGAGCGGCGTGGTCCTGGGCGATCGACGGCGCCGCGAGAGGAAGCGGCGCGCCGCGAGAGAGCTCCTTGAGCCTGGTCTGGGCGCGCTGGTACGCCTCCTTGAGCCTCGCGTTCTCCACGATGAGGCGCTGCTTCCCCGTCAGCAGCTCCGGCGGCGCCATCAGGCAGACGCACGCGAAGCATGAGCGCTGCAGAACTCGCTTCCGGAGCGCAACGTTCTCAGCCTTCAGGAAGGCGTTTTGGCCGTGAAGCTGATTGTTCGCCTGCGACAGTAACTTCACCTGCGCATATTGATGGGCTAGTCCAAGAAATGGGTAGTTCAATGAGTTCCTTCACCCTCCTGCTGGGCATTAATCATAAATGAAAAATATATAAATTTTCTATTCAATAATATAAATGCATGAAATTCTTCATATGCTATCTGGTGTATATTGGTGCTAAAAAACAGGAGCTAAGTTATAAATTCTCTTGCATGGGTCTAAGCTGTATTGGTTGCGATCAATAGGTGGCAGCATATTGATGCATCCAAACAAAAGAACTTGCAATTTCCAATGACATGAATGCAAGAAAGCATTATAGTCCAACATAAAACCAAGTTTAGATTGTATAAAATTAATAATTTGAAATATGTACTCAAATGTAGACACTATAACATCACTTCAATTTTTTCCAAAGAAAGAAATAAATATATTTCCGACGCTGTTGTATCCGACTCCACTTCGACTCTAAACATTATCAAATCAGATCCATAAACTTACAGACTCACACGGCCATATAACCCTAGATGATGTCAGTAAGAGTACTAGATTCATACCACTCCAGTCGGATGCAGTGGCGAAACTAGAGTTGAGGCAAAGGTGGTGGACACTTCATTGGCCTCAAACAAAAGTGTAAATTCATATTGGAAAATATAATTAATTAGTGAGTAATTTTCATTTTACATGCTAATGTAGCTACGCCAGTGGTCAGACGTATAGCATTTTACTTTTTATTTTATAACAATTAGTGTCATCACGAAAAGAAAAGCGAAAATACACAGTCAAGACCCAATAATGTGAAGGCTTCATGGATTTTAATTGTGGTGATGCGACTTGTTAGGGCTGGAAATATGATTTGATATGATAAATTGAGAACCATTAGTCCAAGTAATCTTAAGTATGATCTGATTTATTCGAAAGGTTCCACAATTGAATTATTATTCACAATTAATGCAATTAATATTTCTAGATGGAGAGCTGCTACTTATCATAAGAGTGTAAAATGGAAGACTTGTTAAAAACGCATTACTGGAGAAAAATACCAGCTGCCAAAAATAGAAGGTAAGTGTATCAACAGGGTGCTAGGACTGTTTACGACATCTTTGTTTTGTCATACTAGAGGCATCTATG
>BCLH01000080.1:289762-361640 GCA_001602315.1 Zoysia pacifica
GGAGAAAAATACCAGCTGCCAAAAATAGAAGGTAAGTGTATCAACAGGGTGCTAGGACTGTTTACGACATCTTTGTTTTGTCATACTAGAGGCATCTATGATACAGTCATCTCTATCTCTGGGAGGTAACTTTACACTTCTACCATCATACTCTATGAATATAGACAACCAGAACAAGAATGGAACTATTATACAGTAAATACTAATTAAGAAACATAAGAAATTAATGATGTTCTATATTTTTATGGACCCGGAAGTAGAATACAGTAGTACTTTATATTTGTACCATCATTGGCCTCTTATCATATGAATTGCTATAAAAAACTTAACATTATCAGTGAAATTATAACATTGTGCATTACATTTCCGCATGCCGAAAAGCTCATTAGATGTATCCGTAGAAGCCAGGAATCCAGGATAGATGACCAACATTATTAGAGGGCAGTAGATTTGGGACTACCTTATTTTGAGACCTTCGGTTTTGGAACCAGTGCTTGACTTGAGTAGGCTCCATTCCAATCTTCACAGCAAGTGCCTTCCGCATCTCTTCATCCGGGTGAGCACACCTATTGAACGAACTGCACAACATTACAAACAAAGATAATAAGATCATTTACTTTTGGAACCCAAATATGAACTTCATTTTCAGGCTTTGTCAATGCATTACGTACGCTTCAAGTGCTTGTATCTGCTGCATGGAGTGACGTTTGTACGTGGATCGTACTTTGCTTCCTTGAGCATCAGACTGTTGAGCATCATTATCAGTGCTTGCACTGGCATCCTCGTCCTCAAGAAGGGCATCGATGTCGAACTCTTCGCTGTCCCATATCTGTTCAGAAGCATCATCAGTTCCTGTGGTGAGGCTCGCATCATCAACATTGCTGGTGTGGTGCGCGCCCTCGTTCTCCATGGAAACCTGATAATAACCAGCGAAAGCAACGATGAGAAAAATAAAAAAAATATCCTCCTCTCTTGTCATGCATCAGAAGCATAAATTTCAGAGATTCTTATAACATTCTCTAAATTCTGCAAAGAGATAACCATATAGTATGCCTAAGACGAACAACTGTGAATCTATCAAAAGCACAATTGTATGCTCATAGGAGTCATTGCCGGAAACCGAATGTTTGCCGAGTGCTGGAGACACTCGGCAAAGACCATAAAACACTCGACAAAATATTTTCCGAATACCACCCTTGACAAAGCTCACTCGGCTTAGTTTGTGACGGCTGTTTGCCGAGTGCCTTTTGTCGTGCACTCGACAAACCCTTTGTCGAGTGCTGTATCGACACTCGGCAAAATTTAAACCGAAAAAAACAGAAAAAAAAGCAAAAAAAAAATTTTAATCGAGAGAGGCTCATAGGAGTCACTATCGAAACCCAATGTTTGCCGAGTGCTGGAGGCACTCGGCACAGCCCATAAAACACTCGGCAAAATGTTTCCGAGTGCCACCCTCGACAAAGCTCACTCGGCTTAGTTTGTGACGGTAAACAGCTGTTTACCGAGTGCTTTTTGTCGTACACTCGATAAACCCTTTGCCGAGTGCTGTATCGACACTCGGCAAAATTTAAACCGGAAAAAACCCGAAAAAAAATAAATTTTTTTTTAATCGGGAGAGGCCCCCACCAACCGGTTACGGCATTTTTCACACTGGCAGGTCCCGACATTTTTTTCAAAGCAGCCAGTCGCAGCCGGCCGGATTCAAACCCGCGACCTCCCCCTTGCTCGCACCCTCTTTAACCACTGCAGCACACTGTTACTTGTGTTTTAGATTCTATTTTGGTTTCACACATATTATACTAAACTGAATGTAAATTACCTGTTTGAGACTCTAAACGAATTCAAATCAAAAAGTTGTCAACTACAGAGTTTCATAACTTTTTGAGATCTACAACTTTCATTTTGCTAGTTTCTCCATCCGAGGTCTTTTACAAAATTTGAATTTCAAATTTAAGAAATCCAAACATAGTTTTCGATAAAAAAGATGATTTCAAATAAAAAGTTGTCAACTACAAAGTTTCATAATTTTTTGATATCTACAACTTTTATTTTGCTTGTTTCTCCATCTGAGATCGTTTGAAAAATTCAAATTTCAAACAAAGTCTTTGCCAAAGTGTTTTTTTTTTCACTCTGGCAAACAAAATCTTTGTCTGAGTGTTTTTTTTTACACTCGGCAAACAAGAAACACCCGATTTTTTAAAACACGTTTGGAAGCAGAAAATTAATTCAAATTAAAAAGTGTTCAACTACAAAGTTGTATAACTTTTCAATATCTACAACTTTTATTTTGGTTATTTGTTCATTCGACATAGTGGTAGTAACATTGTTCAAAAATCTTATATATTTTTTTTCTAGTTTCATGAAACTATATGAGAGATGTAGATTTTGCGAACAATGTTACTATCGCTTTGTCGAACGAAGAAATGACCAAAATAAAAGTTGCAGATCTTAAAAAGTTATATAACTTTGTAGTTCATTTGAATTAATTTGCTACTTTAAAATGTGCTTTAAAAAATCGCGTGTTGCTTGTTTGCCGAGGGTAAAACTAAAAACAGTCGGCAAATATTGTTTGCCGAGTGCAGAAAAAAACACTCGGCAAACATGCAAGTTTGCCGAGTGCAAAACCAAAAACACTCGATAAATACCTTATTTGTCGAGTGAAAAAAAAAACACTCGACAAATAAGAAAGTTTGCTGAGTGTTTTTATTTTGCCGAGTGTTTTTCGCGTCGCTCTCGACGAAAATTTGTTTGCCGAGTGCTCGAAGAATTGCACTCGACAAACCACCTAACACTCGGCAAACATTTGGTTTCCGGTACTGAGTAGACTGTACTCTGTCGAGTTGTCTGCTCTCAATAGATCACTGAGCAAAATAATGCAAAATATACCTGTTCAGTAGCATGATCAGTTCCTATGGTGAGGCTCACATCTTGAATGTTGCTGTTGTTTTGTGCGCCCTCATTCTCCATGATGACCTGATAACCTGCGAAAGAAACTGAGAAACATGGAAAATATCTGAAAATTTTAGAGATTCTCGTAATAGTCTCTAAAATTTGCAAAACGATGACCATCGTCAAAGCCAGCGGCCGCCTGTACACTCATGAGCTACTGTATATGGATACTGTTCATCAAGAGCTTTCCAACCGGATCAATGTTTTGATTATGGTTTAGCCAGCCAAATCGGCAAGAAACAGTAGTTCTACCGTACCCCGTATAATACAGACCAAAATAATGCGAAATGCATGCTACCGTTTATCAATAGCGCTATATGCATAGAGCATTAGAGCTATATTTCAGGAGCCTGAAAACAGCCTCTCTCAGTCGACTAAACTGATCCGTACATCGACAATCTAACGGTGCATGGAAAGATCATCTTCTTCCTCTAGCATGTCATTAGTACAATAATTCTAGCTTAAAGATAAACTAAATCTCTTATATATCCTAACAAGTTTGAGAAACAAAGTATGGAGTTTTCTGCTCCCCATACTATGAGTGTTTGCTCAGACCGTCGACAAAACCAGCGGCCGCCTGTACACTCACGACCTACTGTTCACGGCATATGTTTATTTAGCTTTCCAACCAGATCATTGTTGATTTCGGTTTAGCCAAACCTGCAATAAACAGTAGTTCTACGTACCATACCCGTAGAACACAGACCGAAATAATGCAAAAGGCTAGCGTTCATCAATAGCGCTATATGCATATAGAGCATTAGAGCTATATTTCAGGAGCCTGAAAACAGCCTTTTTTTTTTCTCATTTGACGAAACTCAGCCGTAGATCTACAGTCTAACAGTGAAAAGATAATCTTCTTCCTCCAGCACGTTTCTCTCTCTCTGTCATCCGCTAGCACCACCCAACTGCCAACGTATATCCGTTCCTGGCCGGCCGCCGGGTCCGGGTCGGCCTCCCCCACCGCGTGATGCGAACGTGTTGAAACCGGGCGATGCTTCGGTTTCAGACGCGACGCCGCCGGCGAAGTGAGTTCGCCGGAGCACACACACGAGAGTGGAGAGTTTTTGTGCTGCAAACGTCGCAGCGTTTTTCAGGTCCTGTGTTGCCCTTTTATTGGATCACAACCACGATCATACAACGGTCTAACGACCGATTCTCACACCACTTCGCCCTGGTGCGCGACGCGCTATTTTACCGCATCGCCGCGCAACGTACTCGCCAAGGAGTGTCGTGGCGCTGAGTTATTCAGCTACTGGCCATGCAGTGGACTGCGCACGACTCCACCCCACGCACGACTCGACTCAACCAGCTAGACCAAGTAAGACACGATTACAAAGGATTTATTCTAACAAATCACCCCCTAAATCCTTTGTACTGAACCGACTCCAAGCTTGTTCTTCATCTCGATGAACTTGATGCGCCCGAGAGCTTTTGTCAGAACATCTGCTAACTGATCTGCAGTTGCCACATGATCAATCTCCACGCTCCCATCTTCAACGCATTCCCTGAGGAAATGGAACTTCACATCAATGTGCTTGCTCCTGTCATGATGAACCGGATTTTTATTCAGAGCAATTGCTGACATGTTGTCAACTTTCAGTCTAATGCTAGCTGGTTTATTGGCTGTTAGTTCACCAAGTAAGCGACTGAGCCAAATTCCTTGACATGCTGCCCCTGCTGCTGCTACATACTCTGCCTCACAGGATGAAAGAGCCACAATTCGCTGCTTCTGTGACATCCACGTGATCAGACTTGAGCCCAAGAAAAATACCATGCCTGAGGTACTTTTCCTGTCATCAGTATCACCCGCAAAATCACTGTCACTGTATCCCAATAGATCAACTGCTTGTGACTTGTTTCTCTTGTAGTGACAGCCATGTCTAATTGTCCCTTTAATGTATCTGAGAATGTGCTTCACTGCCTTCCAGTGTTGCATCCCTGGTGCCTCCATATACCTGCTAACGATTCCCACAGAATGAGCAAGATCAGGTCGAGTGTTTACCAGGTATCTCAGACTTCCAATGAGGCTTCTATACTTCGTTGCATCCACAGGTTCCCCTGCATCTTTCTTGCTCAGCTTCATCCCAACTTCAAGTGGTGTTTTGGCCGGGTTGCACTTGGTCATGCCTGCTCCTTCTAGTATCTTGGCTGCATATGAACTCTGACAGATAGAGATACCATCAGCTTCTTGTCTCACCTCGATCCCCAGATAGTAGCTCAGCAAACCCAAGTCACTCATTCTAAACTTGCATTGCATCTCTTTCTTGAAGGTGATAATGTCATCAACTCTTGGCCCTGCTATGATTAAGTCATCAACATACACTCCTATTATCAGAAACGATTTTTGATCACCTCTTCTATATACTGCTTATTCATACTTGCTTCTGACAAAGCCAAGTTGAACCAGCTCTTTGTCAAGCCGAGCATTCCAGGCTCTTGGCGCCTAACGCAAGCCATATAGAGCTTTGTGCAATTTCAGAGCCTTCTGTTGATTATCACCAATCACAAATCCTGGTGGCTGACTAACATAAACCTCCTCCTTTAATTCTCCATTGAGAAATGCGGATTTAACATCCATATGATGGACTTGCCAACCACTGTGAGCTGCAAGTGCTAGAATTAACCGAACTGTTTCAATGCGAGCTACAGGAGCATATACCTCATCAAAGTCAACCCCTTGACGCTGGGCATAACCTTTGGCCACTAATCTCGCCTTGTGTTTTATCACATTCCCAGCAGGGTCCTTTTTAACTTTGAACACTCACTTTAATCCAATTGCACGCTGTCCAGTTGGCAGCTTGCTTGGCTCCCAGGTGTGATTTTCCTCGATGGCTGCCAGTTCATCTTCCATTGCCTTTCTCCAGCAATCCTCAGCCAGAGCTGCTTCAACTCCTGCAGGCTCATCAGCAGCTACAAGGCACACTCCACTGTACTCAAAGTCTGTTACCACTTCAGTAGTGTCCAGGAGATCAGAAATGGTTCTGTACCGCAGCGGTACACCTTCTGAAAAATCTTCAGCTCCATTAGTTGGTGGTGTTGCCCACTGTGCTTGGACTGGTTCTGGGGTAAATTCTGCAGCTTCATGATCATCATTGAGATGATGTGGTGTTGCTGGGGAGCTAGCTCCATCCGTTGACTCCAGTGTCTCTGGTGACACTGGTTCTGACGCCGGATCTTCATACAGTTCACCAACAATGCAGGGGTAGTGCACTGTCAGTGGTATTTCAGTGTCGACTGTTGTCACACCGTCGGCCTCCCAGTTCCAAGCCTTCTTCTCGTCGAAGATGACACCCTTGCTGATCATCATCTTCTTGCCTACAGGATCATACACTCTGTAACCTTTGGTCCCGGGTTCATAGCCGAAGAACACCTCCGGAACTGATCTGTCCGACAGTTTGCTGATGCCGGGGCCGACGCGCTTGATGTAGGCCGTGCACCCGAACGTCCGCAGGTGTCGCACCCCCGGCTTCTTGCCGTACCAGGCCTCGAACGGAGTCCTCCCTTCAAGGCTTCTTGTGGGCGACCGATTCAGAATGTACACCGCCGTCTTGACTGCTTCTCCCCAGAATTTGGCTGGCACTTTCATGCTTTTCAGCAAGCACCGCGCCATCTCAACCACGGACTGGTTCCGACGCTCAACAACGCCGTTTTGTTGAGGAGAATATGGCGCCGTAGTGTTGTGCTTAATGCCCTGCTCATTACAGTATGCAATGAACATATTCGAGTTGAACTCACCACCGCGGTCGCTTCTGAACGCCTTCAGCTTGCGTCCTTGCTCACGCTCGCCCGCCGCTTGGACCTTCTTGAAGTACTGATATGCTTCGTCCTTCGATGCCAGCAGCTCGAGCCACATGAACCTGCTGTAGTCATCCACGATGCGGAGGAAGAAAGATTTTCCTCCTGGAGTCGGTGGAGTGATGTGGCCGCAGAGATCACCATGGAACAGGTCCAGACCGTGCTCTGCACGATAAGCTGAAGCCTTCGGGAATGGCGCGCGATGGTGCTTGCCGAGCGCGCATCCATCACACACCTGTTCACTTTGCTTGATCAGAGGTATCCCAGCGACCATATCCTTTGCTCCCAGCTCCCGAAGGGACCGGAAGTTCAGGTGCCCGTAGCGGGCATGCCAGCGCCATGCTTCTTCTTCCATCTTGGACACGAGGCACACTGGTGCACACAGAGTGGGCTTCATGGTGTACAACCTGTTCTTGCGTGTTGCCTGGACCAGCGTGGCCCGTTCTCGATCGAAGACTTGGAGAACGCCCTTTTCAATCTCGATCCTGCATCCTCCCTCTTCCAACTGCCCAAGACTGATTATATTGCATTTCAGTGCTGGAATGTAGTATACCTCTGTCAGGACTCTATGTTCCTGGTTTGCGCTCGAGATCGTGACGACGCCAAGTCCACATATCTCCACCTTGGACCCATCTCCGAAGCGAACGGCACCTCGCACCGTCTCGTCCAGTGATGTCAGGGCCTGGCGGCACCCTGTCATATGGTTTGTCGCGCCCGTGTCCAGTATCCAGGCGCCCTCGTCGTACTCCCTCGGGAACACGCGCTCCTGGTTCAGGAACACGCTTTGTGTTGGAGTTGTGCGCACGACACTGCACACCTGCGTCAGAAGTAGCGCCGGCTGCTCGACGTCGACTCTTGCTGCATGGGAGGCTTCCTTTCGCTCCTTCTTCGGTTTCTTGCACTCTTTGGCCCTTTATTGCTGGTCTGTGCACCATTCCTGCCGCCAACAGGTGCTGGCGACTCGGACTGGAGTCGATGCTTGTTCCTCACCTCCCAATCTTCCTCGGTCAGAAGGAGCCGACCGGCCTTGTCAGTGACTTGATCCACCGTGGGCTCGAACCGATCTTCAGCAGCTCGGAGACGTCCCACGAGCTCTTCGATCGTCAGCGTCTTCATGTCGCAGAACATCTCGATCGCGACTGCCACCTGATTGTAGCGTGCCGGGACGACACGAAGAAACTTCTTGACCACCCTGGAATCGTCCACACTCATCTCCCCGAGCGCCTGCAGATTTGTGACAATGTCGGTGATGTGGACAGCAAAGTCTTCGACGGTTTCTCCTTCATGGAACGTGATCATCTCGAACTCCCATAGGAGTTTCTGAGTGTTCACTTCCTTGACGCGATCCGCTCCCAGCCGCATCATCTTCACCGCGTCCCACGCCTCCTTCGCGGTCTTCTTAGCCGCCAGCCCAGCGTGCAGCTCTTTCGGAACGCCACGGATCACAGCAGCTAGGGCCAGGCGATCTTGCTGCCTGTCCACCTTTGACGACTCGATCGCGTCCCACAACCGCAAACCTTCGAGGTTCATCTGCATTAGCAGTGACCACTCGTAGTAATTGGTGCGAGTCAGCATCGGCCAGGTGAGGTTCCCCGCCGCCACCTGCATCGCGCGCTCCTTGGCCGCCTCCTTCTCGCCGCTGGACGACATCACCTCCGCAGTTCGCCGCTGAGGTGTTAGGACGATCTTCTTGCGCGCTGGTTCACGAGGTGGGCTGATTGATCCGCTATAGGACATAAACCTTTGGCTCTGATACCACTTGTTGAAACCGGGCGATGCTCCGGTTTCAGACGCGACGCCGCCGGCGAAGTGAGTTCGCCGGAGCACACACACGAGAGTGGAGAGTTTTTGTGCTGCAAACATCGCAGCGTTTTTCAGGTCCCGTGTTGCCCTTTTATTGGATCACAACCACGATCATACAACGGTCTAACGACCGATTCTCACGCCACTTCGCCCTGGTGCGCGACGCGCTATTTTACCGCATCGCCGCGCAACGTACTCGCCAAGGAGCGTCGTGGCGCTGAGTTATTCAGCTACTGGCCATGCAGTGGACTGCGCATGACTCCACCCCACGCACGACTCGACTCAACCAGTTAGACCAAGTAAGACACGATTACAAAGGATTTATTCTAACAGAACGTATCTCCAGTCTAGCTTCCCCAATCCCCGGCGATTCCCCGACACCAATCTCTCGAGCTTCCCGGCCACTAGGTCCGCCTCCGCCCACAGCCCGCTTGCTGCCCGGGTTCCGGCGCCTCTCCGGCTGTCGCCAATCTACCTTCCACGTATGTCAGACCGCTACACATGAGCAGCCGGACCTCTTTCCAACCTAGGCAGCCACTAGAGAAGGAAACCCCAAAACCAAAAAAACCCCACTCGTAAATCCGAACCTAAATCGTTAACATCACGTTTAGAAATTCAGATCACGTAAACGGAAACTTCAGCGATTTCGAATCGCCTGCTAATCAGAGGTAAATCCGAAGAACATGGTAGATGTTACGGAGATTTACCTTGTACGTACTTCGAGAGAAGGCAAGTACCAGGTCGGAGGTCAAATGGTCTGTGTTGTGGTACCCGATTTGGAACTGTACTGAAACAGATAAAAGGGCAGGCCTTGCTCTCTGCTAGAGGAGTATTTCCCCTTCACCTCACGTCATGCAGATGTTCCACCAATCCAACACGCGGTCCTTGCTGCTTGAATTTGTTTGGCATACATTCATTGGTACCGCTAGACAACACTACCATACGAATCAATTGAATCACTTCCAGTACATTATGCTACAAGCCAGTCTAGGGTGTCAGTACTGGACTAGCAGTGCTGAACTGTCGTATTGTCTCTTTGTGGGCTAGATATTTTTTTTTTTGGCACTGGTAGTGCCTTATTGTAGTTAAAAGTTGCCAGTATTTCACGAGGAACTTGCCTTCACAAGGTTCTATGTACTATAGTTTAGATTTTGGGTGGACCAAGCTGTCAATAACTAAGTGGTCTCACCAAGCTAGCAGTGGCCGAGAACTGTCATTTTATGTTTTATGTACTACTAGCAAATTTTCTGGTAGTGTTTAAAAGGCATCTAAACATTGCTAATGTTTGACTTCATGAATGAAGAACATAATAAGTTAGTGCTATTTCTCGAACAACTATAAATAAATCGTCATAGCTAGTATTTATTGGCAGGGTACCATCATAACTATAAATAAATCATTATTTTCTTTATTTATTCATAACTAGACAGCCACAGAAATATTCAGGGTAGGTCTGGAAATAGCCCAACTTTGTATTTTAGACCGCTCCTAGTTTGCTATATAAAAATACACATATTATATCATATGATTGATATAAATTAAATTCACACGATGTTTATGTGAGCATGTATATACAAACAAGATGACTACTAAAAACTTCATTTGCCCTAGAAAAGTTTCTGAATTCTATTGTATTTTCCCTTTATATATATCCTATACTAATATATGAAATTAATTGTAAAATGTTATATCACCTTTTTATAATTTTTTGGTCATTTAATCATAAGTATCCAATGATAGTTAACCTATAGGAGAATGTCATCATTAACCCAACAAACAGTGAAACCAGAGCTTGTTATTATGAGGATACTCCCTCCAGTCTGATTTTATTGCCGTTTCAGACAAGGAGAATGAACTAAAAAAGAACTACTAACTCATGTCGTAATGACATCAATAAAAAAATAGTAGTATATAAATAGGGCATGGTGTCATGGAAGCTACTTGTCAAAGATCTTTCTGGAATTCCTACCGGATATGATATATTGATGGAATGAGTTAAGAGTACAGAAAAAACACGACAAGAGAAAAGGAAATAAAAAACAGCAAGGAGCAGGAAGAAGAGAAGTGGAAAGGCAGGAAGACATGCTCACAAATCTGTGTTCCACGCAGGCACTTCACGATTTTGATCTATAGCATCCTGACAAAGAAAATGCTCAGCTCCCGTGCGCTATACTGCTGCGAGCGCTATTTGTTTTTCTTTTTTGGTCTATTACTCTGATCATGTAGAACACCTTGGAGTCAACCCAATGATGTGATTAACCTGGTCACGCTTGTATATAGGTCAGCTTTCAATAAATTGTTTTGTGGTTCCTAAATAAGTACTACAAGAAGAGTGTAACATATTACAGGTGTAATAACCTTCATTGTTTGAAATGAAGGTACGATTTATTAAGTTAATTACTGTTATCCCATTATATGCTCTCATTTTTCTAATGGAGCAGTACCAAATAATGTCATTCCATTATATCCAATCCACCAAACCTGGATACTCCATGTTGCTGTGTTCCAATCTTGGGCTACACCATTTTCTGACTCGGGTCTTAGCCTATCCAGTTATTATTCCCGTGAGAACGGGAGAAATTTTTCTGAGTTTGAATATTCAAGTTGGGTAAAAGTGCATTTGCTGGTTCGGCAAGCTATACACAAGACGAACTGACGTGTGGGGGCTGGATATTGGTGTAGCTAGGGAGGGACTAGGGTGGCTCAAAATGGGCGAAGATTTGATCCATAAGGGGCAATTCCTCACATCGCAGTGGCTCTAGCTTTCGTGACTTGTATCGATCAGGCTGTGGTGAGGTCTTTCAATCTTTCATCACCGACCAAGTTTTTTCTCTTATCGTCATAAATATGGGATCATCATATCCCATCCTACTTCTATCCTCTAAAACAACGAACACTTAAATAAGTTGGCCCTTAGATCTGAATCAAAACCAGGTATTAGGAAGTCTAACAATTGATACTCCCAATCTTGGAGGCCTTAGTAAAATGTATGATGTGGTATCTAATCTCTTGTTTAAAACACAAATGCATGTAAGCATGGCGCGGCAATAGACAACATCTGTTCATATGCATAGTTTTTACATCACATATGTTACACTAGGTTTATTATATTATTATAATGTATCACATTAACCATACAAAAAGTAATTTTCTATAAACACATCCATTTCTGAAAGAAAGTTCTTTAAATCTGCATTGTTCTCAAAATTTCTAGAAGTGATTATATATTTTCACATAATTCTCCCATGAGAAATGATTATGTGGTTGAGAGTGAACCTCCATGCACTACCACGAAATTTCCCGTGTGCCGGAAGCCGTCACGAAAATAGGGAAAACCCCCACGAAAAAGTTTCACGTCGGCTCACCCTCACGCAAAATCACCCACGAGTCCGGCGCCACAGAAATTATATTTTCCTGGCGGTTGGCCCTCACGAAAATAGTTCGTCACGGTAATTCGCGTCGGTCACTCCCACGAAATATGCACCTTCTCATGAGGGCCCTGCGTCATGAAAAAATGCCACGGAAATAATTCGTGTCGGCTAACAGCCGCCAGCAAATTGGTATTTTCATGAGAGCCGGATGCCGACAGGGAAATAGAATTTTCATGGGGATTGGAGGCCATCATGAAAATGATTGAAACACACACGAAAATACTTCTCCAGGTTTGATAGCACCGTCACGAAAATGACCTTGATCCACACGAAAATTATTCCAGTGTTTCACAGGTCACCACGAAAATGTTATTCATTCACATGAAAATTTGTTGCAAGCTCAGCATAAATAATTTACAAAATATAATTTCAATTTATAAGACACATTTGCAACTAAATCAGCTCCTTCCAGCACATATGCATTAACAAGTCTCAACCAAATATAGTATCATTTGGCTAAAGAAGCTTAGTTAGAACAACACATGCACAACAGTACTAGATGGCTCAACAAGAGTTTGAGTCACTACCAAAATATGAGCATTCTGCATCCACTAGTTACTACCAAAATATTAGCATCCACTAGTTACAAAAACACTACTCCTGCATCTGTCTACTTCCAAAATATGCCAAGCTTGTGTTAGTTGTCATATCAATCCTCCATATCTTGATTGCCACCACCACCATCTTCAGCATGCATATCGCTGGAGCCATCGGCGCATTGCATGCCATTGCAGCCGCCATCACTATGCATGCCATCGCTGCGCTCATTGTTGTCATTGTCACCAACATGGTTAGTATTTTCCATGTCTTGAGGGTTAGAGCCTGCATGTGATGAACCATTTCCCTGCAACATGATATTTTCAGAAAAAGTAAAAAACAAATGAATTCTAATGCTTGTCCAGAACACTAATTTTAAGGCTGTCTACTCTACCAAGTAGAATTCTAACTTTCTAGAACGTTAATTACTATTATTCTAACCATTTATCTTCTAATCAGTATGTAAAAGCATCCTAGCTAATATTTAAAAGTTCTGACCTGATGACGATGAGCATCAATATTTGCTAGACGGTCAAGGAGATCTGCAGGTGGTGCCTTTCCAATATCCGCATAGAGCCTCTACAATTGAAACCAAGCAATGAGGATACAAACATGAAGTTAAAAGCTACTGTAAGCATATAAATAACTATTACCAGAACAAGCTCACTAAGGATATCATTTTTCTCCCGGAGTTGCTCATTTTCTTCCACCACACTTTGGTAAGCAGCAGTGTTGGAAATCTGCACATGTTTGGACTTTGCAACTGCTAAAACTGCTTCCTTATCTACAGCACCATTGCCTATCGGTACACGTCCATGACGTAGGCCACCTTCCATGGAGTACAACACTTTTCCATCCAGTTCTTTTGAAATGTCATCTGGACCTACACCTGCTTTGTAATTATCCTAAAACAAAGTAAAGAAGTTATAAAAATGAAACCAATACTCAGAGAATATGAAACACATAGCACATACCAGGCAGTTTTTTGCTTTCCGACTAGGAATTGGAGCGCTGTTTCCTGTACTATCCACATTCCTCATTCCAGATTTCATGACAGCATAGGTGTTTACGGTACCAGCCTCCTCACAGCCATATTTATATTCCTATAAGATCATAAAAATTAATAAAAGATTCAAATAGAAAAGGAGTTAAAGTGTTTGTAGAGGAACTGGGTGGAAAACGCATGGATTTCATACCACAAATTGTTGTGTCTTTGCCCATGGCCTCGAACCGCCTCTGTTCTGAGCAACATCTTCTTCAGATTTCAGCCTTGACTCTTGGGCTCTTCTTCTCTTTTCAAGGAATTCATCACTAGTCCAATAGCGGGAGAGGAATCTCCAAGCATCGGCAGGGCACCACTCAAGCTTACATTCTAAGTATTCTGCTTCTGTAAGTAATATGGTGCGTGCTCGTGTGTCATCACAATTTTCATTCTTATGATCAAAGTGCAACTTCACAGCATCCAAACGAGCTTGGTGCATCATATCAGATACTCTCTTCACTAGATAGGTATCTAAATTACGTGCAGCCTTTCTCATATGCTGTCGACTGGTAGTGAAAAAAGTCTCTATAAAAGAAGATTGTCAAGTAATATATATCCACTAAAATATCAAAGAACAGAAGACATTTTAATTAGTTTTATTACCCAGAATTCACGCTTTACAAGTCTGGCATATGATATTCCAGTTTCATGCTTTCGCCAAGTATAATCATTCCAGGAAAATGCTGCCCACTTAGCAACAACTCTGCCATCCTCATCACGGACTTCAATAACACCTGGGTATAACCGTTTGATAATAACTCCAACCTGTGAGCCATACTTGTAGCCTTTTGGGTTGTACTTCACATAGGAGAATTGCCTGTTACAAACAAAATGATATTCCAAAAATTATTTAAGCTAATGGTATCACAGAAAAGTAATATTAATAGCAGAAATAAAATAAGTTACTGATATAGAACCCTTAGGCTCTAGCTGAACCTTCCTGGTACTTGGTGGCATTCTTAGTTCTGTCCTACACCGTTTCTTTCTGCCTCTTCTTGGAGGATCGACACTGGCTGCTAGACTAGCATTAGTATCATCATTAGAGGCTTCCTCACCACTGCTCATTTGGGAGTTAACACCCTCAGCATCAACTCTTGGATTAACATAATTGTCACTGATTCTTTGAGTGTTAACACAACCAGTACCAACTCTTTGGGAGTCAACACGGTTAGCACTGCTTCTATGAGAGTTTACACAATCAGCACCGCTCCTTTGTGAGCTCCCACCCATGCTGGAAGGTCTGGAATCTCCCACAAGCCTTTTGTGTCGAAGACCATACATCTCCTGTATAATCACAAAATGAGCAGTTCAGATTTCAGCCAAAAATAGTAAATTATTACAGAACTTGTAAAAGAAAGTTTTTATGACACATTCAACATTAGTACCATAAAAGTCAGCTGCAACTATTACTTGCAAATATTAAACGCTTTAATCAAAGTGCCGGTACACCTATTTTCAGAAATCATTCAGCTCATAACATAAATGTTCTAACAGATCATCTTCATTGTCTTCGCTGTCTTCATTCTCTTCATCAGTATCTTCCAAATTTATATCTTCATGTTCATCACTAGCATTAAATTCAGACAGGAACTTTAAGTCCTTTGGGTTTGTTATCTCGTCGGACACAACTGGAGTTATATTCTCCAGATCAGCCCCTAAATCAATTATAAAAGTACCTGACAGTCCATCCTCTTGGTAGAAAGACATTTCTTCTACCGGTTCATTTTGAGGATTGATATCATCATCTATGTCGTTTGGAGGAATATAGTTACGTGGAGAAACATGATATGCAACCCACCAATCTGCTAGATCAGATTTATCCTTGCCAGCATATGGCAAATAATAAACTTGTTTGACTTGACTTCCCATGACGAATGGTTCAAAAGCCAAAAGTCTAGAAGCATGCTTAATCTCCACCAATCCTAATCTTTCAGTACATTTAGTTCCATTTGGAGTCGGATCAAACCAGTAACAATCCAACAAAACCATCTCTAGTTGCAAGCTTCCCTCCCATCTAATTCTTAGTATGTCCTTAATAACACCATAATACTCCAGCTCATTGTTGTTGTCATCAACACAAGATATACAAACACCAGTATTCACTGTAGTTAACCTTGATCTAGTACTTTCATACACCTCTGAACGAAGTCTATGCCCATTCACATCATAGCACCCAAATCTTGTTACTATTCTACGAAAACCATAAGATATTTCACTTAAGGCAATATCAATAGTTGGTGCCTTCATGCACTGCAAGTTCAAAATATTATGATATTAGAGAAACATATAAGTTCTCTACACTAGTTTGTCTATAAATTAATTTATATGAACAACATTACTTCTGTTTTGAACCAATCAAATAAGTTAGGGCCATGATTTCGCCGGCTATTCCTCCATCCATACAACCTTAAGTCTCGGAGCTGATGAGGTATTGGTTTATTTCTACTATTCCATTGTTCATTCATAAATTTGCTATGAGTCAAATATGTTAGTACAATCTAAAAATTATATATGATAGTCAAATCAGATTTTTTTTGAGTGAATTTGTGCATACGTACTCAAAGAACTTATCCAACTCGGGCATGTTTGACAAAATGTACAAGAATGCAGCCTCATATTCTTCCGTTGTGAGCTCATGAACACCTCGAGGACTACTGCAGCGACTAGGATATTGAAATATCTCAAGGTTGCATGAACTTTGAAAGGTAGCAGCACCATCATCACATCGAGGAATTTTATTTCTAATGGATCGAGCTTGTGACTTAAAGAAACGAGTGAGATGATTTGTGGCCTCCTCAACTAATTCAGCCTCAACAATGCAACCCTCAACACGAGCTTTATTTCGTACTTTCTTTCTAAGATTTTTTATTTCCCTACATAAAAAGAATAAAAGGTTGAGAAAAGAACATTAAAGCAGAAATAAATTGTATTATTTGCATTATTACCTCTCATATGGTAGCTCCAACGTGACTGAACAGGACCTCCTAATCGTGCCTCACGTGGAAGATGAATAATTAAATGCTGCATAGGATTGAAGAATCCAGGCAGAAATATCTTTTCTAATTTGCAGACAAGAACAACAATCTGCTTTTCTAGTGAACAGATGGTTTCCTTGATCAATTCTTTGGCACACAACTGCCTATAGAAAAAGCTAAGCTCAGCTAAACACTCCCAAATATTTTCTGGAAGAAAGCCACGAAATGCAACTGGAAGTAACCGTTCCATGAAGATATGGTAGTCATGACTTTTTAGGCCAAATATTTTCCTTTGTAGTAGATTTACCCCTCTTCATATGTTAGCTGCATAGCCATCAGGAAACCGAATTTCCTGAAACCATTTTAATATTGTTTGCTTGTCGTTCTTACCAATGCAGAAGGGGGCCCTTGGTTTCTCCCACTTGCCATTTTCTTTCAACCTCAAGTGCAATGCTGGGCGATTACAAATTATGGCCAGATCTTTCCTTGCCTTAGCATTGTCCTTGGTCTTCTCGGGTATATCAAAACAAGTATTCCATATAGCTTCAGCTACATTTTTTCATTGTGCGATTGACCAAAATTTTTTCTATCACCCACTAGAGTGTTCATTTGAGCAAATATGTCCTCCCCTGTTAATTGTATTGTTGCATCATCAAGCACCATTGTGTTCTTACAAAATGCATTAGCTTGAAATCTGAATTCATGATCCCTACGTAAAAAACGCCTATGGCAATCAAACCAGGTTGGCTTGTGGCCATAACGTAGATTATATGCTTCACTATTAGACAAGCATATTGGACAGGCAAATTTACCATGAGTGCTCCATCCCGAAAAGTTACCATATGCAGGAAAGTCATGCACAGACCACATATATATGCCACTCGCATTACAAAGTTTTGCTTAAGCGAAGCATCCCATGTCTCTACTCCCTCCCACAAAGTCATTAGTTCATTAACTAAAGGCTGCAGTAGAACATTCAACTTCATTCCTGGTTGTTCACGACCCGGGGCAACAAGGGCAAGGAATATATATTCTGACCTCATGATTGTGCATGGTGGAAGGTTCAGTGGAGTAACAAAAACTGGCCAACATGAGTATGGAGCACCAAAAGAGAATGGCTGGAAGCCATCTGTTGCAAAAGCAAGACGCACATTTCTAGAATCACTAGCAAAGTCTGAAAAGTCTTTATCAAATTGCTGCCACGCTTCCCCATCGCAAGGATGAACCATTTCCCCTGATGTAGATGGCTTGTGAGAGCGCATCAGCCTTGATGTTTCTGCATGTGCATACAATCTTTGTAGCCTCTCTTTAATGGGAAGATACCGCAACACTTTACGAGGGACTTTCTTCTGGCCTTCCTCATAACGAGAAGTACCACAAACATCACACTTGTCTTTATTTTGATTATCTTTGTAATACAACATGCAAAGATTATAGCAGACATCAATTCGGATATATGGCATACCAAGGTCCTCAAATAGTTTCTTTGATTGGTAGAAGTCCTTAGGTAACTTAGATTCAGGAGGAAAAAGTTCATGAATTAACTCCAAGTTTGCTTCAAAGTGTGCAATTGACATATTGTACTGTGATTTCAAAGCTAGCAAACATGCTATAGCAGAAAGAGTTGAGTGTGTAGTGTTATCATGAACTAGTTGATCAACACTAGAAACCATCCTATAAAAAGCTTGTGCTGCAGCACTTGGTTCCTCATCAATATGTGGCTGATTTTCAGCCCCTAGTTCAACCAACATAGCATCCATACGATCTGTCTCATCAATACCCTCATCATTTCTATCTTCAACCAGACTATCGGCAAGTCCCTCACCATGTGATGTCCATGTTTTATAATCCTCTTTAAACCCAAATTTACATAAATGCATTTCTACGTCAAATCTTTTATGCCTCACACAATTTCGACAAGCACTGCAGGGACACTTAATGGTGCCACCTTCAACAAGGTTAGGCATAGAGAATGCACGATCTAAAATTTGGTTTGTGTTTGCAATCCAATCATTTGATGGAGCCCCTGCTCGAGACCAACCGGTGTACATCCAGTTACGATCTGTCATTATTAATTTGTCTGTTTAAAAGAATGAGATAAATTAAAAATTTTAGTTTCACAAACAACAATGGTAATCACATCCTACTCATTCAGAATATACACTGAAGGTAATCATCATCCACATCCGCACAAAATAAGGGCCATAGGGACTGAGTTGTTACCGAAGTTTTGGAGCTATGAAGCAAAACTGAGATCAATGATGCAGCCTCTTCTAGAACCAGTTCTTCAAGGCCTCATCTAGAGTTGGTGTAGCAAGCTCGAACATGGAGGAGCAGCAGCAGCAGCAGCGTCGGAGGTAGATGTTGGCTCCATGATGACCTAGATTTGGGGGGCGAGATGACGAACAACAGAATGGAGGCGATTTCTTTCGGGGCTGTGAAAACCTAGGGGTGGATTTGGGGTGGAGACCACGAGATTTGGATCAGGAATTAGGGGGAGAACTAGGTGTTGGCATCTTGGGCGCACGCTGCGAGGGATTCGAGCTCTAACGCTTGGGGAGAGCTGGAGATAGGGAGAGATCAGATTGGGAGGTGGCTGGTTCGGGAGGTGAGCTGGTTCGTTGAAGAAGAGAAAGGAGGTGAGCAGGTTTGCTGGAGAAAAAGAGGACTGCCAGCCGTGTAGCCACACGGCAATGAAAAAAAAGAAAATTGGCGGGCTGCTGCTTGGACCGGCGGGATAGGGGAAAATTTAGCCGCTACGCGCTTATGCTTGGCGTCTAACTGAAGTCATCAAAAGAAATTTGTGGAGGCTGAACACTGTCACGAAAATTGTAATTTTCGTGTAGGTTTTGATTTACCGTCACTGAAATTATAATTTTCGTGGAGGTTCAAAGTTACTGCCACGAAATATACAATTTTCGTGAAGGCGAAGAGGAGACCGCCAAAAAATTAATTTTTTGTGAGAGTTTTATTACAACTCTCACGGAAAAATGTATTTATCGTAAGGGTGCAATATACCTCTCACGAAAATGAATCACCCACGAAAATTCGATTCTGTGGTAGTGATGATTCTTTAAGATAGATTTAAATTAGTACAAAGAATAATATCAAAATGAGATGAAGCTACATTTTCAGTTTCAAACCGGTTTGCACTGGTGCCCATCGCCCTTGTAGAGATCATTCATCAGGACTTGGATTTAACTCATATATTTTTGAAGCATCTACCTTGATCCCTGTTTCTTTCTCTAGCATTCAGTTTTGTGTGTGTTATTTTCTACCCTCAATTTTAACCTAAGAAATAGGTTGAACCCAGGAATCCTTTGCATGGTTGTTTTTTTTTTTTCTATAGATGAAGCAACATTGCAGAGAAGTATCATATTATACTGTAAGCAGAATAGAAAGGGACAACCAAAAATTTAAATAGGCGTGCACTGATACATACTTTCTAAATTGTTGTCGCCAGTTAGTTTAAATTGAAATGAATCAGTGATAGCAATTTTAGAATGGAAGAAGTATGAACTTGTGAGACCCCCTTCCTGAAAGGAGTGTTTTTGTGCCACAAGTATCAATCTACCGGTAGTTAATACGCACATTAAGAACAAAGCAATATTATTACACGTACAGGTTTGACACACTGCAAGTTTTAGGAAGGGTCTAACAAACATAGTTTATATTACAACCATCAAGTTGGCACAGCGAATTTATTCAAACATCACACTACTAGGAGACTAACACTATACCAAAGGCAAACTCGAGCGAAAGACGGGACTTCTAATCTTTATAGTCGGTATCATCCTCATCGTCTTCATCTTTCGAACAGAACAACAACAGGGAGAGGGGTGAGTACGAAGGTACTCAGCAAGTCCTAACGGTAGGAGAGGTAGGGTTCGTAGAAGCGAAAACAAGCGAAGGCTTAAGGTTTTCATTTTTGCGGAAAGCAAGTTTTTCTGTAAGGGCTTCCTAATGGATTGTTTTTTAAATCTGACAGAAAACATTATTTGTCATATTTTAGTAGGGTAGACCTGAGAAAGGTTTTCACTCTCTCCATCAGTTTCCAAATTTTTTAAATGGACATTAGCACGCTTCCATGCAGGCCCTCGACACACAGCCAACACATGTCTAAAACACGGGCATCTGCATCCACTCACACGATAAGGATATTATAGAAAACTAATCGTAGGGTACCCGAATAGATAGCATACCATTACCGTGACAACAGCCTATTCGGAAGAATTTTACACTCTGCAGAGGTTGTACATTGTACCCACATGTTATGCTACTTCTGATCAACAGAGTTGCATAACGCTTACCCCACAACCACATAAGCTTCCACAGATTTCACCCAAGATGTACACAGGGGCTATCCGTCAGGGTATCATCTTTCCGATGATGCGACAGTACATTCTCGGAGCTAGATCGTGAAGATTTACCACAGTCACGTCTTTTTCTGGTCCCCTACTATGTCGGGTATTACCAAACCAGAAGCTATATCCGTGGGCTTACGGTCCCATGACGCGGGCAATTACATAGTCGAGAGCCAGGCAGCAAGTTATCTCACGCCCTTCTCCTGTCCCCTTGTGTCCTACCGACCTCTTAATGGCTCGATGTAGAATACTTACATAGCGGGGATAAGTCCTACCCAATATGTACAGGTTCTGTGGTTGCACAAAATTACTAAGTCGAGGACTAACGAACCGGTCCTTATATGGCAAGGTGGCGTACTCGTCCACGGCAGGTGGACCAAACCGAAACCTGCACACCTATCACCATCACCTCTTATGAGCCCCACCCCACGTCCAAAATTACCCATCTTCACCTAGCACTAGTCGCACTAACCACATCCCATTTTATTTCCACACTCCACCAAACACAGTTTAATGCATTTGCCAAAAAGTGGTGTATGGTGTCGCAGTGTGAGACACCGCAATTAGGGTCCTAAGCATTTTTCTAAACAAAACAACTCTATGTTTTTTAAAAATATTTAAAGACAAGAGACCTATGGTTAACTAGGGTGCGTCGCCAACGGCTAACAAGATGGTAAATTATATTAACCACAGCAAGTAACTGATATTAATATAAGTACCTAGAATCAAGTAGGTATTAAGCTACACAACGTTTTAACACAATTTGTAAAATAAGCAAGCATTAGGCTCTATAGGTGCAGCAGTAAAACATGAGTTCAATGTGGTTCAAGAGGGCTGTTAGGATTTGCCTTCAGCGGCGTCTTCAGGTTCCTCTTCGTACTCAAGCTCTTCGGGTTCTTCTTCGTACTCGGGCTCTTCTTCGGCTACAACAACAATCACAATAAGAATACTAAAGAAAAAGCTACGAAACTACAAAAGAAAAGAGCACCAAGCAAAACATGGAGTTTGGATAGGCTAGGATGGTAAGGCTCGTGGTTTCGTGTGGTTGTGGACATGAAATCGGGGTTTCGTGGATGTGGGCACGAAATCAGGGTTTCGTGGATGTTCGGGGTTTTCGTGGAAGTTCGGGATTTTTTTGGAAGTTTGGAGATTCGTGGACACGTGAAAGTGAAAGTTCAGGGTTTTTGTGGTAGTCTGGGGTTTTGTGAAAGTTTGAGGTTTTCATGGAAGTTCGGAGTTTTGTGAAAGTTCGAGGATTCATGGACACGTGAGCTGTGGCTGTGTCCGTGGACACATGGTTTGTGAGCTGTGTCGTGTTTGTGGACACGTGAGCTGTGACTGTGTTCGTGGACACGTGGTTCGTGAGCTGTGACGTGTCCACAGACACATGGTTCGTGAGTGTGTCGTGTCTGTGGACACATGGACACATGAGCTGTGACGTGTCCGTGGACATGTGGTTCATGAGTTGTGTCATGTCTGTGGACACATGGACACGTGAGGTGTGACTGTGTCCGTGGACACGTGGTTCGTGAGCTGTGACGTGTCCGTGGACACGTGGACACGTGAGCTGTGTCGTGTCTGTGGACACATGGACACGTGAGCTGTGACGTGTCCGTGGACGCGTGGTTCGTGAGCTGTGTCGTGTCTGTGGACACGTGGACACACGATCTGTGACGTGTCCGTGGACACGTGGATCGTGGCTGTGTCCGTAGACACGTGGATTGTGACGTGTCCGTGGACGTGTGGTTCGTGAGCTGTGTCGTGTCTGTGGACACGTGGACACGCGATCTGTGACGTGTCTGTGGACACGTGGATCGTGTTTGTGTCCGTAGACACGTGGACTGTGACCATGTCAGTACCCGTGTCCATGACCATGGACATGGGGCCCAAAGTGGACACGTGGCTGTGTCCGTGTCCAAGGACTTAGGACCAAGTGTGAATTCTTGGCGTGAACGTGAGCGCACGTGTGTGGGCCTAGGCGCGCTCTGGGAGCGTCAGGAGTGTTCCGGACACGCACTGGCGTGGTCCGGGTGCTTTGACCTGCGCGCTCATGTGCTGCATGGCCTCAGGTGTGCCAGGTGTGGTGGCGGCAGTGGGGTGCTCACCGTGGCCGGCGGTGAGCTGGAACGGCGGTGGTGGCAGCTGTGTGCTGGACGCGCACTGGGCGCACTCTGTCTAGTGCGGGTGGCGCGGCCAGAGGGGCGTTGCTCTTGCTCGGGCTTCGATCTGCTGGCTAGGACCGCCTGTGCGTGTGTCTCATGTGCGCCTAAGTGTGGGTAGGTGTGCGACCTACGAAGGGATTGTGTGGCCCGTTGGTCAGGAACCAGGGCTGCGTCTTTCTCTCTAGGCGTGCACCGGTGAAGTGGTGGTGGTGATGCCTTGCAAAGGCCCAAGATGGCTGGGCCTAGGGGCCATGAGAGAGTGACGCCTCGGGTGCTCGTGGTGTCGTGAGTGATTGAGTGAGCTCGCCATCACCGGCGGTGATTCGAAACGGCAGCAGCGTGGTGCCGGGGGCGCGCGGCGGCAGAGCTTTGTGGAGAGAAGCCGTGGCTACCTAAGTGACCTCTTCCTTGTGCATGAGAGCATCCTAAGGGTGCAGGGAGCGTGCTCGAGGCCTCGCTCGGGCCAATGGTGGTGCCCCGGAGGTTGGCACCGTGGCCCGGCGGCGGGGGAAGGGGGCGCACGTCGAGCGGTTGAGGGGGGCGCTCGGCTGCTACCTCCTAAGCTTGATGAGCTTTCTAGCAGACTGGGGGTGCTCTAGGGTGGCGGCCAGTGGGTAATGGCTGCCTAATTTGGGCTGGCACCGATGGGGTGCGGCGGCCAGCCGTGAGAAAGACGACGGAGGGGAAAACTGAAATTAGAGCTTATTTTTGCGGGCGCAAGATGGGGAGACCTGTGAAACATGGCGGCAGTATGAAGGGCGCGCGCGGGGAAAACTGAAATTAGAGCTTATTTTTGCGGGCGCAAGATGGGGAGACCTGTGAAACATGGCGGCAGCATGAAGGGCGCGCGCGGGCGACGGGGAAACCCCTTCTATAGTTGGCTCAGCGAAGTGGGGCTTCGACCGGCACGGCTGCGGCAAAATTGTGAATTGAAGGTGAAATTCGCCAACTGGGGCGAGCGGTGGCAGCTGGCATGCATCGTGGCGCGTCGAGGCACGCCAGTGCTCAAGGAGCAGCCAGCGCGGCGCTATGGCGTCCTGATTTCTGATTGGCGCAGCATGATGATGAGCTCGCCATTACTCGTGATTTGACAGTGCGCCGATTTTGGATTCGCTTTGACAGCCGTCGACGCGTGCAGTGAAGCTTGTGAGGAGTTACTTCCGCCGGTGCAATGGCGCTTGATGCGGCGGTGCGGCAACTACGATGGCGTACGGCGATGGCGTTGCGTGGCCATGCGGTTTTGCTCAAACTGTCTGCAGGGAACGGTGGGTGCGCGGCAGGCCGTGAGAGGCGACGGAGCCGCGAGGTGACGGTGACGTTCATTGGCCATTGGACGGCGTCCAGGGCTCGGTCGGCGCGGCGTCAGCCAAGTGGCGTCCGAGGCCTGCGCGGTGGGGGCGAGCCAGGGAAGAAGGCAAGGCACGTGCGCCTCGCTCGTGTGATGGGCCGGGGAAACTGGCAGGCCGGCTGGCCCAGTGAGGTGTTAAACTTTTCCTATTTTCTAAAGATTTAGGAATTTCCAAACTCCACAAACAAACAAATAAATTCCAAAAAGATTAAAAGCAAGAAAACAAGAAAAAATCAAACACTTGGCAAATTTAATTTTAAATTTTGAAATTTTCCTTTTTTTTGCTTTGTTGTTCTATTTTAGTTTTATTTTTTAATTTTTTAAAAGAGTCTAGAAAAGCTAGGTTCACCCAATAAAGAAAAGAATTTATTTTTAATTCATTTTTTCTTAGTTTGAAATTTTGGGATGTGACAGACCTACCCCACTTAAATGGAATCTTGAGATTTAGGCGGTTCTCTTCGAAGAATTGAGGAAATTCTTAGTTCGCCTCTGTGTGGTTACTCCACTCTACTCGGTAAAATTTGATGGTTTTACGCCGAGTCTAGCGGGTGGTCACATACAAAATGCGAATCGGAGTCTCTTGGTATCTCAAATCGGGCTGCAAGTCTAATTCCTCAACGGCTACTTGCTGCTCTGGCACCTTTAAACATTTCTTGAGTTGCGATACGTGAAACACTGGGTGAATGTCAGATAGCTCTGCCGGGAGATCCAAACAGTAAGCTACAGTGCACACTTTCGCGAGGATCCAATACGGTCCTATATACCTTGGTGCCAGTTTACCATGAATCTAAAATCTTCGAGTGCCTCGAATCGGTGATACCTTGAGGTATACAAAATCTCCCTTGTCAAAGGGCTACTCGCGTCTTCGGTTATCTGCATAGCTCTTTTGTCAGCTTTGCGCTGTCCTAATCTTGTTTCTGACCTCAGCAACTTGTTCTTCTGCATCTCGAATTATGGCCGGTCCGAAAAATTACCGTTCTCCAATTTTTTACCATAGTAGCGGGGTACGACACTTGCGACCGTAAAGGGCTGCAAATGGTGCCATGTGAATACTGGCCTGATAGCCATTGTTATACTAGAACTCAGCGAACGCTAGGCTGCTCTCCCAATCCTTTGCATAAGTCAACACACAGGCACGGAGCATATCTTCCAATATTTGGTTCACTCATTCTGTTTGCCCATCCGTTTGTGGGTGGCTGGCTGAGCTAAAATCCAACTGAGTTCCTAGAAGATTGTGCAGGCTCCTCCAAAAATGGGATGTGAACTAGGAGCCCCTGTCGAACACTATCCTTGATGGAACTCCCATGCAGTTTCAGTATGTTATCCACATATATCTGTGCCAGTTTATCGCCACTATAACCCCTTTTCACGGATATGAAATGGGCTACCTTGGTGAACCGATCGACTATTACCAGTAACATCCCAAAAATTTCAATTAATAAAGCGACGAGTTATCTCAATTTCTGTTCCGATAAAAAATCATTTGTCCCGAATTTCGTTCCGTCTAATTAAAAATCCTCCTTTCTAAATTGTTCCGATGCCGAAATAATTTAGTCAGCGTAATTTTTCGTTGAGGCTAAAATTATTTTTTGAAATTTCCTAATTAATTTTCAGATCTCTAAATAATTTTCCTAATTATTTCTCTCAATATTATCTTTTTCCACCTACTCTCATTTCTATCTAAACCCTCCTATAAATACCTCTTTTATTTTTACCCTCTTTCTCACTTCACCTCTCCATTCCTCTCCTCCTGTTCCAGAAAAATCTCCACGCGCCGCCGCTCCGGACCCGTCGCCCCTCTGCGCGCTCGCCTCGTTTCATGTTGCCGCGCCACCTCTGGACTCAGCGAGGTCGGCACCACTCCCGAGCCGATCTGCCGTTCCACGTCTCCAGCCTCGTCGCCCGCACCATCTCCACCTCGTCTCCCGCACCCGTCCCGGTCCGCGCTCTGCCAAAGCCACTTCCGCCCTTGGGACCGCGCGCTGCACCCCCACTTCGTCCGGTCCGAAGCCCGCATCGCCATCTGCCGTTCCAGCCCGCACCGTGTCTGCGACGCCCGTCCCCATCACCCTGACGCCGTCACCGCTCGGAGATCCTTGCCGCTTCATTCCGCGCGTCTGGATTCTCGCGCTGATTCCGTCGCCGCCACCGAGACCCCGACGCCGTCCCCGCTCGAGTCTCGCGCCAGTCGCCCGACTCCAGTGTGAAACCTGCGCACCTATCACCGTCATCGCGTCACTGAGCTCTGTTCCGCGCGTCGCCGTCTCTGCTGATCTCGTCATCGCGCCAGCCGTCTCCGCGTCCGTGCTGACCCAGCGGCGTCGCCCGTCTCTGCGCGGCTGGCTCTGTTGCCTGTCACTGTCACCCTCTCCGATTTTTCTGAATCCCCGTACAACGTGACTCCAGTTTCTGTGCTCCGAATATTTCCAGTGCTTCTCCTCTCCGACTCCGAATTTTGGCTCCGATTTTCTAGATCTCAAGTGAGAATAACTCCACTCTCCAATTACTTTTTCCTCTTCGATGGATTGTTAAATTAATTGCTAATCTAGTTGCGATTAATTGTTCCGCGATTAATCTAATTCTTTGTGGTCTAGATCTACGATTTTTTTGGGAACTCCGTTTGATCTCATTCTCAAAATTGTACCGTTAATTTGTCTCGACGCGATTGTCGTGTAGATTTGTTCGAGGAATGTTTTGCGCATGTTTAGCCTAGAGTTTCAATTTAGATTTAATTTCTAGTTTTATTTGCCGCGTACCTAGTGTCTGACCCCTGTTCGTGTTGTGTCTAGCTGGTGTTCCAGAGCATGAGTTCCTCGAGCCCGCTCAGTTCGATGACCCGGATCCTGACTACGATCCCGAGTTGCTAGGCAAGCCGTGTTCCTTGACCACTTTGTACCCAGTATTATGTTTTGTTTGGAACCTTAATTTGCATGCTAACTATTTTAAAATATGCTAGCAACATTTTTAAACCGTGCCTATTTACTGTTCCACAAATATAAGCCCTAGGATTGCTCTAGAATAATTATTTTATTTTTATGCTTAACCATGCTTAGTCGCATTTATTTTTATCTCACACCTATCACTATAAAAATAGAATTTGCGTTAAATGATTTTGAACTGTGCTTCAAATATGTGAGTTTTAGAAATAACTATACATAACTATTTAGCGGGGGCAGGATAGAGTATGAGGTGCTGGGGGACTTTTGGGAAGTCCCTGTGGGTATACCTGATGCGGGTACAACGAGAAGATCTAGATTCGGATCTTTTCGTGAGACTTATTGGTTGTTAGCATTGAGGTTGGAGAGAGTGCCTGCCCTGGCAATTAAGGACCGAGTCCTTTGAGCGTTGTACGCTCAGTTGACAACCATACACACCACGTTACCCTATATGGGCAGTGACTAGATCTTGAAGCTTGCCGAGACTGGTTGTTTATCCGTGGGTTGGCAGTGTTGTGTTAGTGTGATGTAGAGCTATGACTCCTCACATGAGATCGAGATTTTCCACCTGATCAGTGGTAGGCTCTTTACAGCTCCAAGACCTAATTGCGTAGGCATTTAGGATCCCTATCCTGGATGACGGATGGTGCTAGTTAAAGCTTGTGGACGGGTCTTGTGTGTTCGTCGAGACTACGATGATAGTCCTCGATGACGCTTCTCATGGGTCCAGGTGCATAACCACTGCAGAGTTATAGTCAATGCGCATTGCCATGTCCTTTTTTGGAAGGACATCCCCGAGTTGTGCTCCTCGTTGAGTAGTTTTGTTTTTCTTCCACCTCTTCTATTTCAAAATGTTTTGGACTCCGGCCTTTGAGTTGTGGCCGGGTGTGGAGATTACACCGGCATTTAAAATAAACCCCCGTGCGGGATAATAGAGATCCCTGCAGGGTAAGATAATAAAATTTGACAGTTTTAAAAGAAAGCTTTTTTGCATCTTTAAAGTAAAACAAAATGTTTTAAACTTGCATTTAGCACTTGAGCCATGCCTTTACCTTTGAAACCTTTTGCATGCATACATTGTTGATAGATAGTACGCGGTTTACTGAGTATTCGTACTTACGGCTTTCTAATTTGTTGTTTTCAGAGGATACTCTCAGTTTTGACTTCAACTATGTCTCCGACGAACCGTGAAGTTCGCTCTTGCGCTCAAGCTAGCCTGTGTGGAGGAGGTTCACTATTGCTGCTATGATGATGCTTTCGCTGCTGCTCTTGTTGGATTCTCGATAGTTATCTATCTGCTCTGAGATGTTTCTGCCCTGCGTGTTGATGGACCCCTTTGGTGGATTTTATTCTAATAAATTTGTTTGACTTGCTATTTTCTATTCTCATTTCTTGTTTAATACTTCTGTTATGGTTTTTTGATTGATTGTTTGTGATGTCGTGTTTTCTAACCTCTTGGGATTGGCAAGGACACGGAAGATCGGGACTTATCGAAAGGTAAGGAAAACCCGGTAATTACATTACCCATATCGAATCGTTTCCTCTCTTTGTTCGAGTTAGACCTTGAACGAAATCCATCGATATTTCGTCCCATTTCCACATGGGGACTTTCAGTGGCTGAAGCAATCTGGCTAGTTTCTGATGTTCAGCTTTGACTCTCTTGCAAATGTCACAGTGTGCCACATATCTTGCAATGTCTCGCTTCATAGCAGGCCACCAATATTTCTGTTTTAGGTCTATATACATCTTGGTTGTGCCCGGATGGATAGAGTAGGCTGAATCATGAGCCTCTCTCATTATGAGTTGCTTGAGGCGTCTCCTATTGGGCACACAGATCCGATCTTGGTACCATACCGTTCCTTGCTCGTCAACCCAAAATTCCTAAGCCTTGTCTAATTTTGTGAATTCCTTTATCTTCAGGGTCTGGGGATCTCTTGCTTGAGCCCGTTGGATTTCGGTGTCGAGGGTCAGCTGTACTGACAAGGTGTGAAGGCTACCCACAGTGGCCACGTGCAGAGTCAAACTATTCATCTCTTGAGGCAACTTCGGGTTGTCGATCAACCCTTCAACAACTTGAGTCTGTCTCTTGCGACTTAGGGCATCGACCACCACATTAGCCTTTCTCGGGTGATACTGCACTTCTAGGTTATAGTCTTTAATCAACTCCAACCACCTTCTCTACCTCAAATTTAACTCTGGTTGGGTGAAGATATACTTCAAGCTCTTGTGGTCTGTGTAAATCTGACACTTGTTACCAATCAGATAGTGCCTCCATATTTTCAAGGCATGGACCACGGCTGCAAGCTCTAAGTCGTGAGTTGGGTAGTTCTCTTCATGCTTCTTTAATTGTCAGGATGCATATGCCACTACTCGATCCTCTTGCATTAGGACACATCCCAATCCTTGTCGGGAAGCGTTGTAGTATACCACGAAATCTTTGTGGATATCCGGTAGTATGAGCTCTAGGGCCGAGGTGAGTAATGTTTTCAAGGTTTGGAAGCTGTGTTCGCATTTTTCAGTCCACACGAACTTCTTATCCTTCTCGGTCAGCTTGGTCATCGGCTTCGCAATCTTGGAGAAGTCTTTGATGAACCTTTGGTAATAACCTGCCAACCTAAGAAAGCTTCTAACTTCTGTGGCGTTAGTGGGTTGTTTCCATTCCATAGCAGCCTCTACCTTGGCTGGGTCAACCTTTATCCTGTCGGCTGACACAATATGTCCTAAGAAGGCAACTTCTTGCAGCCAAAACTCATATTTACTAAACTTTGCGTACAACCTATGCCTTTTCAATCTTTCCAACACAACTCTCAGATGGGCTTCATGCTCATGCTCGCTTCGAGAGTAGATAAGTATGTCATCAATGAATACGACCACAAACTTATCTAGCTCTTTCATGAACATTTTATTCATCAAATTCATGAAGTAGGCAGGAGCGTTGGTCAGTCCAAAAGGCATTACCGTAAACTCGTACTGGCCATACCGAGTGACAAAAGCAGTCTTCTTGATATCACTCTCTCTGATTTTTTAGTTGATAGTACCCTGACCTCAAGTCAATTTTTGAGAAGTACTTGGCTCCCTTCAGCTGGTCAAAGAGATCATCTATCCTAGGAAGTGGGTACTTGTTTTTGATGGTGACCTCATTTAGTGCTCGATAAGCAATGCACATTCTTAGGCTGCCATCTTTCTTTTTCACAAACATTACAGGTGCACCCCAAGGTGACGCACTTGGGCGGATGTATCCTTTCTCTTGCAATTCCGCTAACTGTTCCTTCAACTCAGCCAATTCATCAGCGGCCATCTGGTACGGTCTTTTAGCTATTGGTGTCGCATCGGGGACCAAGTCGGTAAGGAATTCGATGTCTCGGTCCGGTGGCATTCCCGATAGCTCTTTCGGAAATACATCAGCATAATCCTTTACTGCGGGTACCTCTTCTAGGGGAGTGGCTTTTGCGCTGAATACTAGGGGTTCGACTTTCCGATCTTTTGGCTGACATGTCCCAGTAACACCCTTGTGATTTATAGCTGTCACCATGCGCTCTGAGCAATATATAACTCCTTTGTGGCGCCTCAACCAATCCATACCCAATATGACATCAATCCCCTCAGACTGGAGAACTATCAAATCTGTTGTGAACTCTACCCCACTTAAATTGGATTATAACTCCTATGCAACCCAAACCACATTTTATAGTGGCTCTTGGAGTTTTAATCAACATGGGAATCCTAAGTAAAACCATAGGCAGTTTTCCATTTTTTGCAAACCTCGAAGAAACAAAAGAATGCGAAGTGCTGGAATCGAATAAAACGGTTGTAAGAGTGGAGTGGATGAGGTACTCACCGAGTACCACCTAGGGTTCTTCCTTTGCGGTTTCAGCATGGACGTGGTTCACCTGTCCATGTCCGTACTGCGGTGTCTTCCGAGTCGGTGCAGCCTGTAACACTTCATGTTTCTGAATAAGAAGTCATTTTGTTCAAATTTGAAATCACGAAAACCGAGCTCAAAAAGATTTAAATCAATTCCAGCTAGTTTGCATTTAAGTTTGAATTTAAAATTGTGAGTTCAAAATTTTCAATGAAATGTGGTGAAACAAAATTCTCTCTTGAAACCTTTTACAACAATTTTAATTTTAGAAGTTTTCGTAAAATTTTAATTGAGGTTTAAAGGTTTTACATAAATTATTTCGCTCCAAAAGATTGCCTGTATTTAAAATTCAATATAATTTTATTTATTTCGATTTTAAGTTTGGTCCAAAAATAAAAGTTGTTCCTTTTGAAATGTTCTAACAGACTACAAAATTTCAAAATTTTTAGAGCTCGGGAAGTCGTGCTTTTGGATTAAAAACAGAAAGCAGCGCAGGAATTCCGAAAAATAAGGAAAAAAAGACGCGGGACCCATCTGTCAGTCTCACATGCGCTTTCTCCTACCTCTAGCAGACAGCACGCGAGCTCCCTCCACTCCGGCATTGCCACCCAACCGTACAGGTGCCAAGCTTCCAAGCGGCCATCCTCTGCATGCGCGCCACGCTTTGTGAACGTGTCCACCCCCCCCCCCTTGCGTCTGGAACACGAAGTCCTTCCTGTCACCCGTGTACCCCCCCTCCGCGACACTCTCTCTCTCTCCGAGCTTGGACACCCGACCTCGACCCCAAGGCACCCCGACTGAGCCATTCCCAGCTCTACCACTCAGCCACCACTTGCGCCCTTCCTCCCTCAAGCTTCCCCACGCCTCAGCTCGCCTCCTCTCCCTCTCATTCTCCCTCACCCTAGCAGTGCATCGCCGGCGCCATTGACGAGCTCGACCGCCCCATCTCCCCACTGACCCGAGCCTCCAAACTTAGCATATCAAAGCCCCAGCTCATCCTCTAGACAAGTCCCATCTTTCCTTCCATTTTCCCCACCGGACTCCCCTTCGATTTTGAACTTTTTCCAAAATCGATCTTTCGGAGCAGCAGCCGCGCCTTGGCCAAATTCGCCCAGCCAGCCTGAACCGCGCCATGCCAGCGACTAGCACCACCCTCCTGCTGTTTTCGACGTCAACAACGACCATGCCGGCCATCTACGAGTTGCAGTGAAGGTCTCGGTGAAGTTAAAATTGAAGTTCGAGCTCTCTAGCGCCCCTGCTGCCTTGCCGAAGTCACCTCTGCGCCACCCCCGCCGGTGAGCCCCTCTCTGCGGCCCTCCTTGGCGCCTTCAGCAACCGTGCCAAGCATTTCCCCGCTTCTGTGGAACTTTTGTGCAGGTATCAGCGGTTCTTGTCCTCGGAATTGAGCTCTCCATCTCGCCGAACATCCGCCCGCCGTCACCGCGCGTCGACGACCACTTTTTGGTGAGCGCCTCTCCTCGGTGACCCTCCCGCTGGTGTTCCCTTGGCGCGTTGGTCGTTTTAACCCTGAGTCCGCCATGCTTGGCTGCCAGAATCCCCTCGTCGGCGAGGGCGCCGCCGCACCGGCTGCCATGGCCGCACGCGCGCCTGGGAGCCGAGCTCCCAGGGCTCCCCCGGGCCAGCGGCCTGGCAGGCCCCTTGGGCCGTGCACCCTCTGAGCAGGCCTCCATAAGGCCCTTTACCCCTGTTGGGCCAAGCCTTGTGGCTTCCCGGTCAGGCCTTTGTACGTGGGCCGTTTCCAAGAGGCCCAGCCGGTTGGTTTAAAAATTTTACGAAAAGATTTATTCATTTGTCCAAAAACTATTTTAATATTATAAAATTCATAGAAAATTCATTATAGCTCCAAAAATTATGAAATAAATTTTGTTAGGATCCTCTCAACTAGAAGTATAAGTATATTCTGAAGCTAACTATTTTTCATTTTATGCATAAAATTAATTTACATAATTCAGATCACACAATAAATCATTAATGCTTTATAATTATTCTTTGGCATGATAAAATATTAAAAAGTTTACTTTTCTGTTTCTTTAGTCAAACATTATGTTTTATAAGAATTGTACATTTAATTTCTTTAAAAATACTTTTGTAAATGTTTCATTTTGTTTAAAAGCATTTAATTCCTTATAAATCCTGAAAATTTCTGAAAAATTCCATTATAACCTTTCTCATTTTGTGAACAACTAAAATTATATTTTATGTTTTCAAAAACCATTTTAAAGAAGCTTTGCAACTAAATTTGTGTCTTTTGAAAATAAAAAGCTGTATGTGATTTCAATTCAAGTTAAAAATATTATAATTCTTTTTCTTGAATATCATATCACATAGGACCCGACCCCTCCGGAGAGGAGCGTGGAGTTGTTCCTTTGGCAAAGGAAGCTAACTATGAGCAAGCCCCAAGCAAGCTTCGGTGCATTAACCCTGTTTTAAATTTTTGTTTTATCACTATGTATTGTATAGCTAATGTACTGTGCATTAAGTTGTAGGAGTTGTTTGGAACCTTAGAATGTATGATAATGCAATTACCCCTTTTTAAGTATATATATTGGTATAGGTAACTCAATGTAGAGCTAGGCTATGAGTTCTATCAATGGTAGAAGTCGAGTGAATGAGAAACCTCACTCGCGAGATTATAGGTTTGATTTTATCTCACACTTAAATAAACCTGAGACCGAGCGAGGATAGAGTGCAGGAAGGATTGAGAAGGTTGGGCCTTCGCGGTGGTAGCCCCATCTGTGTCGGTTAATGACCGATTCGAGTGTGGCCCTGTTGAGTAAGTTTAAACAGTACCGAATACATACTGGGGACATGGGACCTAGGAAACTGACGTAGCTTGATACCGTAGTGGTTGGACGTAACCCTATCTCTCTTTCGGCGGGGAGTAGAGAAAAGCCTTGAATCTAACTATGGATGCACCCTGCGTGGTGATTGCATGGAGGACCACGTGCTTGGGAGAGGTGCGCGTTGGACCGACCCTATGGTATTATTGTGAAAGGTTATCACGTGCGGCTTTCGAGAAGCGCGTATGTGTCGTGTACTTCGGGTTTTTGCCAGCTGGTGTAAATCGATTATAATCGCTGCCCCTCACTGCGTCATGTAGTAGTAATAATGTATTCTCTCTGTTCCCAAATAATTGCCAGTTCCACCAAAACACTTCCGTTCACATCTCTATCACTTTCCACTGCACATTCTCTCCTCCAAATGTACCCTTTCTTATTTTAAATGATGATTAATTGGGAACAGAGGCAGTACGTAAACCTAATCAATAATATGAAATGTTTGTTTAGTTCATAGTCAATTGCTTTGTAACCATGCTTGATATAGATATAGAGCAAACTAAATTTACCTTCCGTGAACTTAATCTACCACTAAAAATTTTAATATAAGGATTCACTATACTAGCGCTGGTTTTGCAAATGGCCATCCCATATGAGTCAGCATCATCATATCCTTGGAGTCGACTGTAGTTGGCCACGTTGACGAGTAAGACCTGCTGAGCATTTGAATGCTCAGGGCTTGGCTCTCTGTGGTTTTGTGTGCAGATGGTCTCTCTCTCCCTCCTCTAGACCAACTGGCAGAAGCAACCTCGAAGGTGGCTATGTCCGTTCAGAGCCCTGCTCGTCGCACTGCTGTTTATGTGCTGCTAGAGGATGCATCGTATGGGCTCGATGGCATCTTGTGCATAGTCTATAAGAGACCCTAATTCAGATTATTGCTTCTGCGCTTTCAAAAATCTTGGTTTTATGAACTTAAGCAACAGTTTGTAGTATATTTTATCGTACTTAAGTTGTACTGTTAGTCCTCGCTTCGCCGAGTGACACCCGATAAGATCCTGTGGTCGATGGATCGTCTCTTCTGTGGAGCGGTCTGTCACACAACTGTCCTTGGTGCGCCACAAGATGCTTCGGACATTGCAAGTCGTGTCCAAGAGTATGCGGGAGCTACTGCAGGCTGCTGCTTTAGAGGGCAATTTGCGACCAAATGCCTCGGGCTGTGGCAGTTGAAGCACGTCCTCAAAGCATTTGGGGCTTGACCTGCACTTGAGTTGGTGCGTGGTGTGTGTGGAGGAGGTTGACAGATTAATGGTGCAGACTGCTGTGACTGCTGCTGAGCGGTCATGGTACGATACTGCATAGTCAGAGGGTATGACGGCTTCTGGAATTTCCCAAACCTTGGCCGCTAACGCCTTTCAAGCTGCCGAGACTTCTTTGCTTGAAACTTACGCTTTCTTTCCCCATCCAGGCCAGCACGAGCTCTCCAGCAGTATGGCCTTGTTCATCATGGTGTTGAAATCCGAAAAGCTGTGAGTCACAAGCTGTGCTTGCATGATGTGACTCATCCCACCCAGGAAGCGATCTTGCTTCTTCTGGTCGGTGTCCACCTCTCTTGGGGCATAGCGGGCCAACTTCATAAACTTTTTGATGTATTGGTTGACTGTCATGGCTCCTTGTTTCAGTGCCCGAAACTCATCGGCTTTCATTTTCATTGTGCCAGCTGGGATGTGATAAGCTCGAAATGCCTGCTGGAACTCATTCCATGTGATGGCAGCAGGGTCGATGGCGGCTTATCGGTAGTTATCTCACCACTCGCCGGCTGCTCCAAACAGTTGGTGTGCAGCGAGCTTCACCCTTTCGTTGTCGCTTGCGGCCACGATGTCAAGCTTCTTGTTGATGTCTCACAACAAATCATCGGCTGCAAGCGGCTCATTTTCGGTGTTGTCGAAGGTAGGGGGTCGAAGTCGCGTGAACTCCGACATCCGGTCCTGTGAGTTCGGACCTCCTCGCTGTCCCAATCCTTGTGCCAGTGTGAGCAGTGGCTGGGTTTGTGTTGCCATCACATCAGCGAGGGTGGCGAGCGGTAAGGGGAGTTCCTCTCCTCCCACCATTGGGAGTTCCATCTCCAGTCACGGCCCGAGATGGGACTCTTGCAGCCCCTTGTGCACTGGCACCGGCAGCAGCATCGGCAGTAGCTGGAGTGGAACGGGCCACCACATTCTCATCGTGGCGACTAGAATGAGCCTCGTGAGCTTGGTGTTGAACGCTAGGGGCAAGTGCTGCGGAGCGGCGCGGGTTAGAGGACACCCCTCATCTCCTGACCGCTTTTGCTTTTGCGGTCTGCGCATCCCGCTCATCATCATTGATGTTGTTGAGGTTGCACTCACGAGCCTGGCATTCTTGAATGTGAACTGATTTCTTTGGCGCCGTCCTGCCAAAGAAAAACAGTAAACCAGTGGGGTTAGGTGCTAGTAAGCAGGTGTATTATCAGGAGTGAATTACAATTTTTAAGTTTGTAAAAACAACACAACATACACACAATCAAATAACGAAATGAAGCAAACCAAACATAGCACACAAACATGGTTATATTACAAAGGTACTGGGTCATAACCGAGGTTTTTGGGACATACAACTACGTGGTTACAGCATGGGAGTCTTTCTTTTACAAGTCAAAATCCGTTGTCATAGACAACGTCATCTACCGCTACAACGGTAGGTCTCCCTAGCTACACTAGTAGGTACAAAAGAGTAACTATCCCCTAGTAGCTATGGCCGCTCGAACTCCCTTGCCAGCATCCCTCCTAGGCCGGCATCCAGCAGCGAAGTCGTCCTACTGAGCGTCGCCGCGGGGCTGCGGCAGTCCCGTGTCGATTGCAGGCTTGGCCTCCATGGCCGTGGTGCTAGCACCGTGGCAAGCCTGCGTGCAGCCTGGGGTAGTCCCAACGATCTCCACGCTGGAGTCGGGCACGGCCTCCTCCTCTATAGGCTCGTCGGTGTCACCGTGGGGGGTGCCGTCGCCCGAGCTGAGGGCGTAAGAGAGGTACTCCTCACGGCTGCCAACAACGCCATCCTAGAGACGTGGTAGCTGTGCCACTCGCGTGTAGATGGCGTCGCGAGTGTGCTGGTCCAGCACCGGGGCATGGGGTGGTAGTGCCGGCCTCCCATCAGAAAGGCGCACTAGAGCACGCTTGCAGGGCGTGGTCTTAGTGCGAGCTCCCTGTCGGGTAGGAGCACTCTCCTCGGACGTGGGGTAGTTACGGAGCCTCCCTCTCAGTGACACGGCAATCTCAGGCACACTCTTCCTCACCGTGTAGCGAGTCAGAGGGTACGGGGACTGCAGCTGGCGTCGCTGCGTCTCCAACTCCTGCTGGTATGCTGTGTGTTGGTCGGAGAGAGCCTTCTTCAGGCCCTCCTCACTAGCCCTGGTTGTGTCGAGGGCGGCACGAGCTGTGGCAAGCTGGAATAGTGCCGCGTCGCGCTGTTCCTGCGCGTCACCGAGCTGCAGCTGGAGCGCGTCACGCTGCCCCTGAGCCTCGTCACGCTGTGCCTGTGCAGCGTCGAGCAGCGTCTGGACCGCGTCCCGCTGAGAGTGGGCCATCTCAAGCTGCACCTGTAGGGCTATGGACTGTCCCTCGGCAGTGAAAGCGCAGAGGGACTGCGCTATCCACTGGCCTCGGAGCCCCTCGCAAAGACTGCTGCGCTATCACGTAGTGCGCCGTCTCCACAAGTGTGGGGTCCTCCACTGTCCTGGTGGGGCCTCCAAGTGTGCCCAAACGGTGCACCCATGTCGGGTCGTCGGTGACGAGCACCGGAAAGTAGCGCACCGGTGTGGCTCCGGTGAAGTCGAGGTTCACCGTGCACACGTGGAGTAGGGCCTCACAGGTCGCTGCCTGTAGGGCGGACTCGTAGCTGGGGCCGGTGGTCAGCATCGTCCACATTGGCAGCTGGTACGCCACGAGGCGGGTCTCCACCTCGAATAGGGTGTACTCACTGGACTCCAGGCTCCTCCAGCGGTATGACACGGGTACAGTGTACCCGAACCGAGAGAGCGTACGGGCGAGGATCGCGAGAAACCCGTCAACCCTGCTCGCCTCAGGTCCAAGAGGAGTCCACCCTCCAGAGGCCATCTGCAAAGAAACAGTAAACAAGAGGGTCAGTAAACTAAAGTAGACAAGTAAACAGCATAATATAAAAGGTACGCAAGCAAAATAAGCGTATGTGGGCATGAGGCCCACTAGAACGTAGTTTTGCGAGAAAAGTGTATCGTTCTAACAGTATGCTATCATGTGTCGCATTCTAAGGTCTCATCGTACGGTCAAGTATGGCTCTGATACCACTCTGTGAGACCCCCTTCCAGGAAGGAGTGTCTTTATGCCACAAGTACCAATCTCTGGACCGGTAGTTGGTATGCACATTAAGAACAAAGCGATATTATTACACGTATAGGTTCGACATACTATAAGTCTTAGGAAGGGTCTAACAAACATAGTCTATATTACAACCATCAAGTCGGCACAGTGACTTCATTCAAACATCACACTACTAGAAGACTAACACTACACCACAGACAAACTCGAGCGAAGGATGGGACTTCTAATCTTCGTAGTCAGTATCATCCTCATCGCCTTCATCTTTTGAACAAAACAACAACAGAGGGAGGAGTGAGTACGAAGGTACTCAGCAAGTCTTAATGGTAGGAGAGGTAGCTAGGGAGGGACTAGGGTGGCTCAAAATGGGCAAATATTTATCCATAAGTGGCAATTCCTCACATCGCAGTGGCTCTAGCTTTCGTGACTTGTATCGATCAGGCTCTTGGTTAGCTTTTGTTAATGATACAGTACTGTAGTGAGGTCTTTCAATCTTTCATCACCGACCAAGTTTTTTCTCTTATCGTCATAAATATGGGATCATCATATCCCATCCTACTTCTATCCTCTAAAACAACGAACACTTAAATAAGTTGGCCCTTAGATCTGAATCAAAACCAGGTATTAGGAAGTCTAACAATTGATACTCCCAATCTTGGGGGCCTTAGTAAAATGTATGATGTGGTATCTAATCTCTTGTTTAAAACACAAATGCATGTAAGCATGGCGCGGCAATAGACAACATCTGTTCATATGCATAGTTTTTACATCACATATGTTACACTAGGTTTATTATATTATTATAATGTATCACGTTAACCATACAAAAAATAATTTTCTATAAACACATCCATTTCTTAAAGAAAGTTCTTTAAATCTACATTGTTCTCAAAATTTCTAGAAGTGATTATATATTTCCACATAATTCTCTCATGAGAAATGATTATGTGGTTGAGAGTGAACCTCTATGATTCTTTAAGATAGATTTAAATTAGTACAAAGAATAACATCAAAATGAGATGAAGCTACTTTTTCAGTTTCAAACCAGTTTGCACTGGTGCCCATCGCCCTCATAGAGATCATTCATCAGGACTTGGATTTAACTCATATATTTTTGAAGCATCTGCCTTGATCCCTGTTTCTTTCTCTAGCATTCAGTTTTGTGTGTGTTATTTTCTACCCTCAATTTTAACCTAAGAAATAGGTTAAACCCAGGAATCCTTTGCATGGTTGTTTTTTTTTCTATAGATGAAGCAACATTGCAGAGAAGTATCATATTAGGCGTGCACTGATACATACTTTCTAAATTGTTGTCGCCAGTTAGTTTAAATTGAAATGAATCAGTGATAGCAATTTTGGAACGGAGGAAGTATGAACTTGTGCGACCCCCTTCCAGGAAGGAGTATCTTTGTGCCATAAGTACCAATCCCTAGACCGGTATTTGGTACGCACATTAAGAACAAAGCGATATTATGACACTTTCAGGTTCGACATACTACAAGTCTTAGAAAAGGTCTAACAAACATAGTCTATACTCCAAGCCCCACCGAGGCGGTGAGGATGCTCTCCAAGACGGTGGATGCTTTCCACTGGGAGGCCATGAAGACGGAGTCGAAGTCGGAATCGAAGACGAAGAACAAGGTGAAGAGCAAGCGCAAGGAAGACGAAGGAGCACTACGCGAGGATTGGAAATCAAGATGATGAAGACCGAAGGACGAATCACCCCTTTTATAGAAGCTGACGCGCCGGTTCGACGCCGCCTGGTCGTCGACGCCCCGGATCGACATATCCACCCGCACTCATTGACGAGTGGGCCCAAAGGTGCTCTCAGTGGGCACTTGAACCTAAGCACACGGAAGAATTCCCTCACCCAGACGCCGAAAGATGGGCCCACGAGCCACCCTCAAAGTTTGAATCGACAGGAGGGAGGCAGCGCGGCATTAACGTGCGGTTAATGCCTGGCAACCGCACTCTTGACGGGACGTGCACATCGCGAACGGTCGCACTTCGCTGGCCGTGCGATGGACCAATCCAACCGCTCGGAGCAACCGGCGGTTACAATTCCAAGACGCTGCATCCGACGTCCACCTGAAGGCAACAGAGCTGTTCGATCGTTGGAACCGCAACCAACGAACCATTAATAACACCGTGAATCAATTCACAGTCAGGCGTGAGGTTGGGTGAACCCCCGACCGATCCGACAGTTGCCAAGAACGCTGATCATGGGAAGATTGGTCAAACCAGTCCACCCTAGGCATTATGCAGATCATGAGCAAAGGACGGCCAAACCGGTCTTATCTAGGCATTTCTCCTGGCATCAAGCTAATGACGAAAATTAGCTTCCAACCGACCCCAGCGGTCGAAAACTGCCTCCACGACGCTTCAGCCCACGATCGATCTTTCAGGTCACTCCGGGGCTCGGGGGCTATGCCCTACGGGCGCGCTCGCGCGATCCCGTAGGATCAACCATCAGCGAGTGATGATTGGCACGACGCTTCAGCCCACGACCGACCTTTCAGGTCACTCGAGGCCTCGGGGTCTACACCCTACAGGCGCGCTCGCGCACTCTCGTAGGATCAACCATCAGCGAGTGATGGTCGGCACGATGCTTCAGCCCAGCGCCGCCTCAACAGAGGTCACAAGCGACGCAGGACTCGGGGGCTACTGTCGGGATAGTATACCTCAAGTACTTACGGATCAACCTCTACAACGCAGCCCACCTGTGGACTGCGGCCCAACGGCCCACCAAGGATTTCACAAAGGCAGCCCGGCCTCAGCGCTCGGGAAGCCCCGTCAAGGCCCAGAAACGGAGTAACCGTTCTGACCCTCAGGGGTCGGGACTCGAGCTATCAGGATCCCAGCGGTCGGGACCCGCCCGCCAACCGCTGGGAAGCAGTCATCAACCCAACAGACATGTCAACTCAAAATCCCCAGCAATGTGCAGGAGATAAGCATTCCGAAAGATTCCGCAACTACCCGGTCGAACGAGAAACAACCCACCAGGCGATAAAGCTGAGCAGTAAAGCAACCATGTTCCCTCTCAGTGAACAGGAGTACGAACGGGAGACGCCGATGGTCTGGCCCGAATGCCAGAGAGCATGACTCTCTGGGAACCGCGGCCCCACCTGTCAAGGGGTCATCCGCTTCTGTAGGCGGCAAGATGCTTAAAATGGTTCGGTCAAGACAACCCAGGTTCGGCCCTATATAAGGGACAGCCGGGCAATGGAGCAAAGAGAGGAGAAAAAAGAAAAAGCCATAAGACACATAGAGCAACAGTGATAAACACCGCCTGTAAACCACCCCATCACGCGAGCTTGGGACTCTTGGATCCGTACGGAACCCTTTCGCATTGTACCTCTGTGTTCTTGAGATTCATACGATCGATCTCTCGTCCCTGGACGTAGGGTATTACGCCTCTAGGCGGCCTGAACTAGGTTAACCTTTGAGTCTCGTCTGTAGACTAGGCCATTCGATTCCGAAAACGCATGATCCCCCGTCCGATCGTATAAATTTACTGTGCCGGTGTACGAAACACCGACAGATCCTAATAGGGAAACTATTTCTGAATCTTGTTAATATGGTTCTTGAAGGCATAAATCACAAATTTAGTTGCTCAAAATATTAACAAAACTATAAACAAATTTCTGGACCAATTTTATAATTTATTGCAATATTATGAATTTCTAATGAATTAATTCGTATCTAGGAGTAATAAATTATTTATAAATAATATATAAGTGTATAAATTCTAAGTAACTCTAAGATGACATATATTAATTAATAGAACATAATTATGCATTTTCACATTTTTAATATGCTTGAAAAATGATGATATGCATGCATGTATAATTGCACATTTTTTAATTATTAGAATTAATTCTAATAAGGAAAATGCAACTTTGAATGTTCTAAAATATTCTACATCTTTCAAGGATTCCAACGGTATATTATTTGCATTTTTCTGAGCTCATATGTATTTTCTGTAATTTTTGGAAGTTTTTACGGATTTCTGCGCAATTATTAAATGATTTCTGAAAATGGATTTAACTCAACCCACTCGGGCGCCACATGTCGGCCTGCGGTCGCAGCTGCATGGAAGCGCGCTGGAATAGAGGCCGCACGGGATCGGGGCACACAGCCACACGGGATCCGGCCGGTTCGGCCGTGGCGCGCTCACCAGAGTGAAATTCCGACGATGGGGTGACGAGAGCCAACACCTGGAGACTCTCCGTGGCGCGGGGAAGCAGGTGAGGAAGTCGGCGGGCGGCGGCACGTACCGGAGGACGGTGGCGACGGGCGGCGTGGCTCAACGGACTTCGGCGAGGTCTCGATGGCGTTGTGGTGGACGACAGCCCGAGCCGCTTCATGTGAAGGCTTCACCGAAGTGAGCTGAGGGCCGGCGTCGAGGTTGTCGTCGTTGGAGAGGGCCGGAGATGGGGGTTCACTGGCGAGGTGTCGCGATGCAGGCGGGCGACCTCATGAATTTGGGGAAAATTCGATATCCGACGAGCTCAGAGAGGGAGGGGGCGAGTTGGGGCAGGGGAGAGCGGGAGAGGGTCCAGGCGCAGTATCCCGTTGAAGAATGGGGTCCGGGGCGACTTGGACTGAGGTGGTTCACGGCGGCGAGCTCGGCGGGGTGAGGTGCGCCAGTGAATGCGCGAGAGAGAGGAGAAATGGGAGGGCACTGGGGTCTTTGGACACGGGGCAAAGCCATGTCCGCGCGAGAGACGCCTGACGCGCCGTGGCGCGCTTGCAGGAAGCGAGGCGCGAGGCGCTGGACGCGCGCGGTTGGAGAGGAAGAAGGAAAAGAAATAGTGAGACTGACAGGCGGGTCCTGCGGTCTTTTTTTCTTTTTCCCGAATTTTCTCTGATTTTCAGTGCACCTTTCTGTTTTTTACCCGAAATGCACTCTTTCTGAGCTCCAAAAATTCTGCAATTCGGTAGTCTGGTAGATCATTTGAAAAGGAACAACTTTTATTTTGGGAATAAGTTCAAAATCGAAATAAATAAAAAGATATTAAATTTTGAAGACAGGTTAGCTTTTAAAGGAAAAATAAATTATTTTGGGCTTTTAAATCTCAGATTAAAATTATCCAAAGACTTCTAAAATTCAAGTGGTTGCAAGAAATTTCAAGAGGGTGTTTTGTTTCACAATATTTCGTTGAAATTTTTGAACTCACATTTTGAATTTCAAACTTAAATTTGGGGCCAATTTGAAACTGAAAGTGCATCTAGGCCGCCTAGTGGGTTTTGGTGAATGATGACGACAATTCAAAGGGCTAATGATAATTGTTAAGTGTATTGACAGCCGAGAAGTTTCAAAAAGAAGAAAAGAATATTGAAAAAAAAAAGACCCCTCAATTTTTTTATCAAGTCACGGAGCCTTTTCTCATGTAAGAATACTAGTTTTTATCATTTCTCGAGTCTAGTTATAACGTACTATCAAGGGGAACTCAAATTGAGGTCTCAAAGTGCCAAAATACTCAAATCTTGATCCAACCCGAGACTCCTTACCGGAGTATCCGGCACATTGCCGGAGTCTCCGGTAAGACTTACTGGCTTTACTCGAGTAGGCTCACCGGAGTGTCCGGCAAAGTGCCAGAGACTCCGGTAGCCTAGCAGCCCGCACCAGAGAGGGCTCACCGGAGTATCCGGCACAGTGCCGGAGACTCATGTGGCTCAGGCTTTGCCAACTCTAAAGGCCTCACCGGAGTATCCGATTCGGCAAAGTGCTGGAGTGTCTGGTCAGTCAGAAGCCAGTCCAACGGCTACTTTTTGGAGCCCGAGTATTTATACCCCCTCAGCCCCTTTTGAGAGGGCTGGCGACTCACACTTGCTTGCAACACTTTTGAGCTCCAAAAACACTCTCCCGCTCCCTTCCAAGGCCTAAGCTTGCAAGATTTGAGCTAGGGATTGTGAGAGAAGTGCTTCAACTACCATTGAGCATTTGCGGCACCGTCGAGCTTCGATTCAAGTTTGTTACTCTTAGAGCTTTTGCTCTTAGACGGCTAGGCGTGCCCGAGAGCTCCCAACTTATGTGGTGACGCCCCGGGAAATTTGTTCAGCTCTTCTCGAAAGGGATTTTCTAGTGGAGAACTCAACCTCACCTTTGTGGTTAGTTGAGTGAGAGAAAGGATCGAGTGAGCTCCGGTTCTTTGTGAATCTCTCAACGGAGACGTAGAGTTCCTTCGTGAACTCGAACTTCGGAGTAAAATCTTGTGTCTCTTTGTGCTCTTTTCATTCTTGCAAGTTCATATTGTTCTTGTTGTTCATATTCATAGATTTGCTTCGATCTACTTGCTCTCTAGTATCTAGCTTGTTTAATTGCTTAAATACATTTTCTATATCATATTCTAGTCTTTTGATTCAAGTAGAATTTGCTAGAACTAGCTAAAACTTGCCTAGATTCAAATTTCGTCCAAAGCGCCTGTTTGACCGGAGTGTCCGACAAGTTACCGGACAGTCCAGTGACCAGAGTATCCGGCACCTTACTGGAGACTCCGGTGGTCTAACAGTTTGTTGAGTTTCATTTTTTAAGAATTATTTTAGATTGCCTATTTACCCCCCCCCCTTAGACAACTTTCAATTGGTATCAGAGCAAAACTCTCTGAATCGAGCTTAACCGCTTGGAGAGAAGATGATGGGTCTAAGGGAATCAAGCCAGCAAGCAAAAAAATCAAATGAAAAGATTGAACACTCTTCTTCAAGTGAGAGTAATGCAGAATCCTTCTCACTTCTCAAGAGGAAGGCCAAAGAGGCGAAGAAGAAAAAGAAGAGAGTTAAAAAGGACTATTCTAAGACCCCCTTCAATTATTCTCGTCATAATCCTAACACAAACTTCTTGTCGATACCCATTGGTAAACCACCTCAATTTGATGGGGTGAGCTATACCAAGTGGAGGCACAACATGAAGTATCACCTATTTTCGCTCCACCCGAGCATTTCAGATAGTGATGATGATGAAGAACTCACTTCGGAACAAGAACAAGATCTCCACCTAAATGCTCAAGCGGTGACGGTTCTTCTCTCATTGCTCAATCAAGAAGAGTTCAACAAGGTTGATGGGTTGAACTCGGCAAAGGAGATTTGAGATACTCTTCGAGTTGCTCATGAAGGCACTAAGACCATAAGAATTGCCAAGATTGAGATGATTGAGGGAGAATTAGGAAGATTTGTGATGGAAGATAATGAGACCCCTCAAGAGATGTACAACCGGCTCAAGATTCTAGTCAACAAGATTAGAGCCTATGGAAGCAAGAATTGGAGCGATCATGAGGTTGTCAAGAAGATGATTAGGGCTTACACGGTTAGGAACACAACCTTGTGTACACTAATTCGTGAGAGCCCTAACTACAAGAAGATGACCCCTAATGAAGTGCTTGGAAAGATTATCAACCATGAGATGATGGAGAAGAAAGCCCAATATATAAAGAGTTTGTCAAAGGGCACCTGAAGCTCAAAGAATCAAGACATAGCACTCAAGGCTAGCAAGAAGAGCAAAGGCAAGAAAATAGTTGAAGAGATCTCAAGTGATGAATATGAAAGCTACGACATTGATGATGAAGACATGGCTCTCCTTGTCAAGAGATTCAAGAAGTTCATGAGGAAGGAGCGCAATTACCGTGATGACAAGAGGAAAGATAAGCCCAAGACAAAAGGTAAAAGAGTTTGCTACAATTCTGGAAAGTATGGGCACTTTATTGCTAATTGTCCACATGAGAAGAAAGAAAAAGATGATGACAAGAAGAAGAAGGAGAAGTACTTCAACAAGGACAAAAAATTTTCTAAGAAGTACAACGTGAAGCCCATCTAGGAATGGAATAGAACTCAAATGAAGAGAGTTCCGATTTGGATGATGAAGGCATTGCTACATTTGCTATTAAAGAATCTTCATCAAGCAAGTCTCTCTTCACCAACCTAAACAAGAGCAAGAGTACTACTCACACATGATTGATGGCAAAGGAGGGCAAGCGTAAGGTAAAAACCAAATCCGACCTCCCTCATAAATATGTTAGTAGTGACGAGGAATTAGAAACTGATAGTGATGATGAGGCATTGCTTAAAGGCTTAAGTAAAAGTGCTATCACTAAAATCAAAATGCTGATGGATCAAATAGTTGAGAGGGATGAGATTCTTGAGAATCAAGAAGACTTCTCATTCTTGAAAAAAAAGAGAAACCTTGAGCTTGAGAATCTTCTACTCTAAAAAAGAGTAAAAATGAAGAGTTAAATCAACAACTTGCTTCGTGCAAGGAGACTTGTAAAAGTCTTGAGAGTTCAAGTGGTGCTCTTCAAGGAGACTATAATGCCTTGAAAAATTCTCATAAAGACTTTGAAGTGCAATTTGATACTCTTCGGTCTAACTCTAAACCAAAACAAGAGCTTGACGGTAAGAAGGTTGAATATGCAAGAAGTGCATATTTGAACACAAGGCGCCCTCATGTCAAGGACAGTATTGGCTATGTTCATGGTAGTAAGCAAAATGCTAGAGAATTCAAGAATGGCCAAGAGTTCTCAAAATTCACAAAAGAGATAACATACCAAAAGAAGCAAGCCAAGACCAAAGTCACTAATGATCTTTCTAAGTTTCATGATCATCATGCTAATGCTTCTCATAATATGCCCATGCTATTTCAAACTTTTGATGCATCATATGTTCTCATGAAAAACAAGCATGGTAGAATTAATGCTAAGTATGTTGGGCCACGCAACAAGAACTCAAAAGCTTGTGTGTGGGTGCTTAAGATTCTCGTGGCTAATGTGAAAAGACCCAAACAAATTTGGGTACCTAAAAACAAGGCTTAACTTGTTTTGTAGGTGCACTCCTCTGGTGGATGCTAGATAGTGGATGCACAAATCATATGACCGGAGAGAAAAGGATGTTCACCTCCTATCAGGAGAACGAAGATTCAATGGAGAGCATCACTTTTGGTGATAATGGACAAGAAACAGTACGCGGTTATGGTAAAATTGCTATCACAACTGAATATTCTATTTCTAATGTATTACTTGTTGATTCCTTAGACTACAATTTGTTGTTCGTTTCACAACTTTGGGAGATAGGCTATAATTGTTTGTTCACTAATGAGGGTGTGACGGTCTTTAGAAGGAAGGATGACTCAATTGCCTTTAAATGTGTGTTAAAGGGAAAGCTTTATCTCGTTGATTTCTCAATGGACAAGGCTCAACTTGACACATGTTTAATCGCAAAGTCCAACATGGGTTGGTTGTGGCATCGTAGGCTAGCCCATGTTGGAATGAGAAATCTTAATAAACTTCTAAACGGCGGTCACATCCTAGGACTAACCAGTGTTGTGTTTGAGAAAGATAAGCCATGTGGAGCATGTCAAGCCGAAAAACAAGTTGGAGCGCCACATCCCGCCAAGAACATCGTGACAACAACAAGGTCATTGGAATTGCTTCATATGGATCTCTTTGGTCCAATAGCCTACATAAGCATTGGCGGTAACAAATATGATCTTGTAATTGTTGATGATTATTCTCATTTCACTTGGGTGTTCTTTTTGCATGATAAGAGTGAAACTCAAAGAGAACTCAAGAAGTTCTTAAGAAGAGCTCAAATTGAATTCGGCTTAAGAGTCAAGAAGATAAGAAGTGACAATGGAAGCAAATTCAAGAACACTCAAGTGGAGGAGTATCTTGATGAAGAAGGCATCAAGCATGAGTTTTCGGCACCCTACTCCCTTCAACAAAACGGAGTTGCCGAAAGGAAGAATCGTACACTCATAGAGATGGCAAGAACCATGCTTGATGAATACAAGACCTCCGATCGCTTTTGGGCCGAAGCGGTGAATGCAGCATGTTATGCAACCAATCGGCTCTATCTTCATCGCATCTTGAAGAAGACCCCTTACGAGCTTCTCACCGGTAACAAACCTAACGTCTCGTACTTTCGTGTTTTTGGAAGCAAGTGTTATATTCTCAACAAGAAATACAAATCATCCAAGTTTGCTCCAAAGGCAAACGAAGGTTTCTTACTTGGTTACGACTCAAACTCTCGTGCCTATCGTTCTTTAACAAAAACTCCAGTTTAGTTGAAGTCACATGTGATGCGGTGTTTGATGAGACTAATGGCTCTCAAGTAGATCAAGTTGATCTTGATATTTTAGATGATGAAGAAGCTCCATGTGATGCGTTGAGAAGGATGGCAATTGGTGATGTACGTCCACGTGATTCACAAGGTATCCAAAATGACTCATCCTCTAATGTTGCATCACCTCCAACACAAGATGAAGCCCAAGAAGAAGAAGAGGGCAATGATCAAGGGGGAGATGAAGAAGAAGTGCAAGATGAACCAAGACCTCAAGTGCCACACCCAAGAGTCTATCAAAGTGTTCAAAGAGATCACCCCATCGACAACATACTTGGTGATATTGAAAAATGGGTAACCACTAGATCGCGAGTCGCTACTTTTTGTGAACATTACTCCTTTGTTTCCTCTTTGGAACCATTTAGGGTAGAAGATGCACTTCGTGATCTGGATTGGGTGATGGCCATGGAAGAAGAGTTGAACAACTTCAAGAGGAATGAAGTCTGGTCCTTAGTGGAGCGTCCAAGTCAAAATGTCGTGGGCACTAAATGGGTGTTCTACAACAAATAAGATGAGCATAGAGTCGTGACAAGGAACAAGGCAAGACTTGTGGCAAAAGGTTATTCACAAGTTGAAGGTTTAGATTTCAATGAAACCTTTGCCCCCGTAGCTAGGCTTGAGTCAATTCGTATATTACTTGCCAATGCTACTCACCATGATTTCAAGCTATATCAAATGGACGTGAAAAGTGCATTCCTCAACGAGCCAATCAAAGAAGTGTACGTGGAGCAACCACCGGGCTTTGGAGATAATGAGTATCCTAACCACGTTTATAAACTCCATAAGGTGCTCTATGGGCTTAATCAAGCTCCTAGAGCATGGTATGAATTCCTTAGAGACTTTCTCATTGAAAGTGGTTTTACAATTGGAAAAGCCGATTCCACCCTCTTCACAAAAAGAGTTGATAATGATTTATTTGTGTGTCAAATATATGTCAATGATATAATATTTGGTTCTACTAACAAAACTTTTTATGATGAGTTTAGTAAGGTCATGATGAAAAGATTTGAGATGTCAATGATAAGAGAGTTGATGTTCTTCCTCGGCTTTCAAGTGAAACAACTCAAGGAAGGGACGTTCATATGTCAAACCAAATACACCCATGACATTCTCAGAAGTTCAAGATGACGGATGCTAAACCTATCAAGACTCCTATGGGTACAAATAGTCATCTTGATCTTGACTTCGATGGAAAAGTGGTGAATCAAAAGGTATATCGCTCCATGATTGGATCCTTGCTTTACCATTGTGCATCTAGGCTCGATATCATGCTTAGTGTGTGTATGTGTGCAAGATTTCAAGCCGCTCCAAACGAGTGCCATTTAAGGGCCGTTAAGAGAATATTTAGATATTTAGTTCACACACCAAACCTAGGGCTTTGGTATCCAAAGGGTTTCACTTTTAATCTCATTGGATATTTCGATGCGGATTATGCCGGATGCAAAGTGGATAGAAAGAGCACAACGGGGACTTGCCAATTTTTAGAAAGATCACTTGTATCTTGGTCCTCTAAGAAACAAAACTCTGTTGCTCTATCCACAGCCGAAGCCGAGTAAATAGCTATGGGTAGCTGTTACGCCCAATTGCTATGGATGAGGCAAACCCTTAAGGATTTTGGTTACTTTGAGAATAAAGTCTCTCTCCTATGTGACAATGAGAGTGCCATCAAGATTGCTAATAATCCTTGTGATTATAACCACACAAATCACGTAGACATTCGGCACCATTTCTTGAGAGATCATACATTAAAGGGGGATATAGAGATATTCTATGTACCCACAAAAGACCAATTGGCCGATATTTTCACCAAGCCTCTAGATGAGAAGCGCTTCTGTGAGCTTAGAAGTGAGCTTAATATCATTGATTCTCGAAATGTGGCTTGAAGTAATGCACATCTGATTGTTATTTTCTATTTGCTTGTGAAACAAAAGATCTTGCAAAAATGTTGAGTGTTTTCAAAGTATTTTATCGTTCTTGGTCTTAGGATCAACTTTATTGTAAAGTGATCATTGCTTTGATTGTTGATTGTTGCTGATCACTTTATGACAAAGTATTTATATGTCCATCTATATATATATTAGCCTATTCTTGCAAAATCTCTAAAGTTCTATCCAAAATTCCAAAGATTTCTTCGAATTTCCTACTCCTGTCTAGAGAAGGCTCACTAGACTATCCGGCACTTTGCCGGAGTGTCCGGTGGCTCTAGTGGCCGAACCCGAGAAGTCCTATCAGAGACTCCGGCATATTACCGGATACTCCGGTAGCCAGAGACTCCGGCACTTTGCCGGAGTGTTCGGTGGCCTAGAGGTATTTAAGCCTCTGCCGGTCCCACCACCAACGTTCATCTCCTATTCTTCTCCAACAGCCATCTGTGCTCTCTCTCACCTCAAAATCGCCACCACTCCAAATCTTTCGGATCGGGTCGAGTTCTCGCAAGGGATTGATCTCTAAGACTCCTTGAGGCTTCCTCACGCATTCCCCATCGTTTTCCCCGTCGGATCAAGGCTCAAACGAGGTATTTAATTCCAAATCCAACTTTTCCTGATCTCTCTCCGTAGGCCATTCTAGGGGGATTTCCTTCGGTGAATCATCTTCATTGATGTATCCTTGTGATGCCGAAAATTTGGTTGTAATGCCCCAGATGGTTAGAGAGATCTCATCGATTATTGCCAAGAACATGAGGGACCGAAGTATCCGGCAACTTGCCGGAGGTTCCGGCTCTTTACCGGAGACTCCGGTTACCGGACTGTCCGACACGTTACCGGAGACTCCGATGCATCAGTGTTTTTGCGCAATTTTTCATACCTCCTTGTCCTATCTTGTCATTGATCTTAGTGGTTCCTCTACTCTCTTGTTGACAGATGGTTCGTGAAAGGAGAGCTCAACCTCAAAATGAGCTGGAGATTGAGAGCGAGCATGAGGAGGAGCGTCCCAAGCGCAAAAGGAAGGTTGCGGGTTTCAAGAAGCAATCTAGGAAGGACCAAGGCATTGTCATTCGAGATGTTGCTCTTGGTACCACTTTGCCATCAAGGAGGAGTACCGGAGGAGGTCCTAGCAAGGGCAAGGGAGTTGCTAGTGGGCAAGGCACTGCTTTTGAGGATCAGTTTGCTCCCCGTCCTTTGAGTACCAAGGTTTACTATACAGCGACAGACCCTAAGTTTGGGAATCGAGAACGTTTTGAGTATCTAATGAAGCCTATCAACTACACAAAGGGTTCTCATGATTTAATTACTAAAAGGCACACCAATCCTTATTCCTTGAAGAGACAATCTGGCTGTGCTGATTACAGGTTTCACAACCTCTTTCACATGGATTGGTACAAGTCTGTGATTGTAGATAAGAAGGTCAAAACAACTCATATGAAGTGGATAGACTGGATTACATGAGTCCAGCTGAGGATCCTATTTTTGATCAGATTATTGAGGCTTGTGAGCAGAAGGGCTGCAAAGACATCATGGGGCTCAAGCAAGATTGGTGTGAAGAGATAATTGCCCAATTTTACACTACTCTTTGGATTGTCAGAGATGAAGATGAGTCTATTCTCCACTGGGCACTAGAAGGGAACCGCTACCAAGTCTCCTACTCTCAGTTTGCTACTTATCTTAGTTTTGGTCAGGAGAAATTGGGGAAGCACAAGATTCATTCTGAGCGAGTTCTTCTTGATGGGGAGATAGCCTTTCTCTATGATGAAAGACTTGAACCCGTTAGTCTCGGGAAGGTGCACGGGATGAAACCCTTCTTCAAGTATCTCAACTCCTTGTTCCGTGTCACCTTGTGCCCTCGGTCTAGAGATGCCTCGAGTGTTATGCAGATGGCAAGGAACTTGCTCTACTGGATGCAAGACATAGATGCCACTCGAGGGGGTATCAGTGTTTTTGATTTCATCTTTCAAGAAATCATTGTCACTTCTACCACACCGATCCGGAGCTGCAGCTATGCTCCTTACATCATGTATATGATCCACTCTTTGCTCAATGGCCAACTTTACTGTGAGGTAAAGCATAATCCTTATCGCATTCGAGCCACTGGAACATCCACTGGATCTACTTCTTGTGCAGCAGCTTCATCTTCTAGAGGTGATTCCTCTTCACATGAGCCTTCCACACATCCTTCTCACGGTGCTCCCAAGAAGAAGTACCATAAGTCTTCTTCCTCTTCCTTCATTGCTCGGGCTCTCAAGGCAGTCTTTAGCGTGTGTACTCACAACGCTACCGAGATTAGAGAGCATCGCCGCGAGACCCGAGAGCAATTCCAAACTCTAGGGGCAAGACAAGATCGAATTGTCTCTCATCTTAACATCAAACTTTCTCCTCTCTGCGAGTATCCAGATTTCCCTCCTCCTCCTATCTTTGACAATCCTTGGGATGCTCTTGCCTATGCTCAACGGTTGGTTCAAGAACATGAGCAAGAGGGTGGAGCCGAAGCAAGTGAGGAAGGAGGTGAAGAGGACGTTGCAGCTGCCGAGGGAGAAAGTGAAGGAGAAGGCGATGAAGAAGAAGGTGATGAAGATAGCAACGTCACACCTTGAGCTTACCACTTTGTATTCCTTTCTCCTTTTTGGTGATGTGATGCCAAAGGGGGAGAAGATATCTATCATGTCATCTATCTTTATCTTTGAGCTTATATTATTGTAATGATGGACATATAAGACTTGTGTGAGTGTTAGTATAAGACTATGTGATTTGTGGTTTGTAATAGCTCTATCCGTACTCTATTTGTGAGATTTGATTATTATGTTGCTATCTATGATATGTTGCTTATAATATGTGGTGGTGTAATGGTGAAATGTTCTTTTTGATCTTTATATACTTGTTATGTGGATATTTATTGTCATGTGCATTACACTTGTTATGTCCACACACTTATTGCACCCCACGGATAGCTCTCATATTTTCTCTCAAATATGTGCATTTTGGAATGTTAAAGCCAAAATAAGGAATTCAAGTCTATGCACACATTTAGGGGGAACTTCATATATCACAAGCATCTAAGATCATTGATTATATTTTTTGTTGAAGCTTTGAATGGGTTGTCATCAATCACTAAAAAGGAGGAGATTGAAAGTGCATCTAGGCCCCCTAGTGGGTTTTGGTGGATGATGACGAACCATTCAAAGAGCTAAACATTTGTTAAGTGTATTGACAGCTGGAAAGTTTCAAAAAGAAGAAAAGAATATTGAAAGAAAAAGAAGACCCCTCAATTTTCATGGATCAAGTCACGGAGCCTTTTCTCATGGAAGAATACTAGTTTTTATCATTTCTTGAGTCTAGGTATGCCGTACTATCAAGGGGGACTCAAATTGAGGCCTCAAAGTGCCAAAAATGCTCAAATCTTGATCCAACCCGAGACTCCTTACTGAAGTATCCAGCACATTGCTGGAGTTTCCGGTAAGGCTTACTGGCTTTACCTAAGAAGGCTCACCGGAGTGACTCCGGTAGCCTAGCAGCCCGCACCCGAGAGGGCTCACCGAAGTCTCCGGCATAGTGCCAGAGACTCTGGTGGCTCAGGCTATGCCAACCCGAGAGGCCTCACCGGAGTATCCGACATATTGTCGGAGACTCCGATGGAGTATCTGGCAAAGTGCCGGAGTGTCTGGTCAATCAGAAGCCAGTCCAACGGCTACTTTTTGGAGCTCGGTTATTTATACCCCCTCAGCCCCTTTTGAGAGGGCTGGCGACTCAAACTTGCTTGCAACACTTTTGAGCTCCAAAAACACTCTCCCACTCCCTTCCAAGGCCTAAGCTTGCAAGATTTGAGCTAGAGATTGTGAGAGAAGTGCTTCCACTCCCATTGAGCATTTGCGGCACCGTCGAGCTTCGATTCGAGTTTGTTACTCTTAGAGCTTTTGCTCCTAGACGGCTACGCGTGCCCGGGAGCTCTCAACTTGTTTGGTGACGCCCCGAGAAGTTTGTTCACCTCTTCCGGAAAGGGATTTTCTAGTAGAGAACTCAACCTCACCTTTATGGTTAGTTGAGTGAGAGAAAGGATCGAGTAAGATCCGGTTCTTTGTAAACCTCTCAACGGAGACGTAGAGTTCCTTCGTGAACTTGAACTTCGGAGTAAAATCTTGTGTCTCTTTGTGCTCTTTTCATTCTTGCAAGTTCATATTGTTCTTGTTGTTCATATTCATAGATTTGCTTCGATCTACTTGCTCTCTAGTATCTAGCTTGTTTAATTGCTTAAATAGACTTCCTATATCATATTCTAGTCTTTTGATTCAAGTAGAATTTGCTAGAACTAGCTAAAACTTGCTTAGATTCAAATTTCGTCCAAAGCGCCTGTTTGACCAGAGTGTCCGACAAGTTGCCGTACAGTCCGATGACCGGAGTATCCGGCACATTACCGAAGACTCTGGTGGTCTAACAGTTCGTTGAGTTTGATTTTTTAGGAATTATTTTAGGTTGCCTATTCACCCCCCCCCCATCTAGGCAACTTTTAGAAACTGGGTTTGAATTCCTTCGAGCTCAGATTTTCGGAAATTTCAAATTCAAATGGAGTATCTTATTATTCAGAAACACGAAGTGTTACAAAGTTCGGGGTTTTCGTGGTAGTCCGGGGTTTTGTGAAAGTCTGAGGTTTCGTGGAAGTTCGGAGTTTTGTGGAAGTATGGCGATTCATGGACACGTGAGCTGTGGCTGTGTCCGTGGACACATGGTTCGTGAGCTGTGTTGTGTCTATGGACATGTGAGCTATGATGTGTCCGTGGACACGTGGACACGTGAGTTGTGACTGTGTCCGTGGACACGTGGTTCGTGAGCTGTGTCGTGACTATGGACACGTGGTTCGTGAGCTATGACAGTGTCTGTGGACACATGGTTCATGAGCTGTGACGTGTCCGTGGACACGTGGTTCGTGAGCTGTGTCATGTCTGTGGGCACATGGAAACGTGAGCTGTGACGTGTCCGTGGACACGGGGTTCATGAGCTGTGTCGTGTCTGTGGACACGTGGACACGTGAGCTGTGACGGTGTCCGTGGACACGTGGTTCATTAGCTGTGACGTGTCCGTGGACACGTGGTTCGTGAACTTTGTCGTGTCTGTGGACATGTGGACACGTGAGCTGTGACGTGTCTGTGGACACGTGGTTCGTGAGCTGTGTCGTGTCTGTGGACACGTGGGCATGTGAGATGTGACGTGTCCGTGGACACGTGAGCTATGATGGGTCCGTGGACACGTGGACTGTGACCGTGCCATACTCGTGTCCGTGACCGTGGACACGGGTTCGTGGCCGTGCCAAAAGTGGACACCTGGCCATGTCCATGTCCGAGGACCTAGGACCAAGTGTGAATTCTTGGCGTGAACGTGAGCGCACGTGTGTGGGTCTGGGCACGCTTTGGGCGCGTCGGGCGCGCACTGGCGTGTTCCGAGGGCGCACTGACGTGGTCCGGGTGCTTTGACCTGCGCGCGCGAGTGTGCTGCGTGGCCTCGGGTGTGTTAGGTGTGGTGGTGGCAGTGGGGTGCTCGCCGTGGCCTGCGGTGAGCCGGAACGGCGGTGGGGATGGCTGTGCGCTGGAGGCGCACTAGGCGCGCTCTGTCCAGTGCGCGCAACGCGGCCAGAGGAGCGTCGCTCTTGCTCGGGCTTTGATCGACCGGCTAGGACGACCTGTGCGTGTGTCTCTGTGCGCCTAAGTGTGGGTAGGTGTGTGACCAGCGAAGGGATTGTGTGGCCCGTTGGTCAGGGACCAGGGCCGTGTCTTTCTCTCTGGGCGCACGCCGGTGAAGTGTTGGTAGCGATGCCTTGCAGAGGCCCCAGATGGCTGGGCCCAGGGGCCATGAGAGAGTGACGCCTTGGGTGCTCGTGGTGTCGTGAGTAATTGAGTGAGCTCGCCATCACCGGCGATGAGTCGAAACGGCAGCAGCGTGGTGCCTAGGGCGCGCGGCGGCGGAACTTCATGGAGAGAAGCTGTGGCTGCCTAAGCGACCTCTTCCTTGTGCATGAGAGCATCCTAAGGGTGCGGGGAGCGTGCTCGAGGCCTCGCCCAGGCCAATGGTGGTGCCCCGAGGGTTGGCACCGTGGCCCGGCGGCGGCGGAAGGGGGGCGCACGTCGAGCGGCTGAGGGGGGGCTCGGCTGCTACTTTCTAATCTCGATGAGCTTCCTAGCAGGCTGGGGGTGCTCTAGGGTGGCGGCCAGTGGGTAATGGCCGCCTAATTTGGGCTGGCACCGGTGGGGTGCGGTGGCCGGCTGTGAGGAAGACGACGGAGGGGAAAACTGAAATTAGAGCTTACTTCTGCGGGCGCAAGATGGGGAGACCTGTGAAACGCGGCGGCAGTGTGAAGAGCGCGCGCGGGCGACGGGGACACCCCTTCTATAGTTGGCTCAGCGAAGTGGGCTCCGACCAGCACGGCTGCGACGAAATTGTGCAGCGAAGGTGAAATTCGCCAGCTGGGGTGAGCGGTGGCAGCTGGCATGCATCGTGGCGCGTCGGGGAAGCATCGAGGCACACCGGTGCTCGAGGTGCAGCCAACGTGGCATTATGGCGTCTCGATTTCTGATCGGCGCAGCGTGGTGATGAGCACGCCATTACTCGCGATTTGACAGTGCGCTAAATTTGAATTTGCTTTGACGGCCGTCGATGCGTGCAGTGAAGCTTGTGAGAAGTTACTTCCGCCAGTGCGATTTTGGGATACTCACCAAATTCTTAGTTTGAAATTTTAGGATGTGACAGAACTACACCAAATTTTATACTCACAATACTCCGTAAAAATGGTGGATACTCACATACGCGTGGGTGCACACACTATAGTGGTATCATAAGTTGCACTCACAATAAGAACCAGTAGTGCTTGGTACCATTTTAAATCCAAGAACAAGACTAATGGACATCTAACGTTGCAATCAGTGTTAATGATTGGTCGAGGAAGATGACTTCGGCTTTCGTGGCACTCCTTATCTGGTCGAGAAAGATGCAAAAAGTGTGGATGTCAGTTCCATGATTGGCGCCAATAATGTAGTGATTGCTGAGCTGCGCATGACGGCACATACCGAAAAGCTATCGGACAACGAAGCCTGCAACTTGCTTGCGCCGAAAAAAAGCAGATAAGCATGTAGAAATGAGCCCGCATGCGATTCGCCCAACACCACGCCGCCATTATAAGCCGGCGGAGTGCAGCACTAATCGAGCCTGCCGAGCTGGGAAGAGAGTGATCGAGCGAGCACGAGGAGCATAAAGGTGGGCGCCATTCTTCTGGTGCTCCTCGGCGCTTTGGCCGCGCTCGCCTCGCCCGTCGCAGGCGGGATGAAGGCCAGACTCGCCGGCGGCGGCCCGGAGTACTCCTGGTCCGGGAACGCGGCGGCGCCGGGGCGCGTGATGTCGATGAGGCTCGAGGAAGGCGTGGCGCCGGAGCTTACGGTGGATCTGGACCTGCACCGTCGCGTCCTCGGCGAGGCTGTTGGAAATAAGGTGCTGAATCCAGACAAGCCCGCCTGCCTCGGCCCTTGCCCTGGCCCTGGGGGGTCCACACCAGGGGCGGCGAGCCGATATACCACTGCCGTTGACCGTGGATGAACTTGATCGATCGATTATCATGCCTGCCTTATTCATCAATTTGCTACTTCCTGCGTCTCTGTCTTACTAGTGCTCTATGTTATGAGATTATATCTGCAAACTGATGTTCCTTGGACCTTGCAAGTCCACGCTACCTCGACTCACATTATAAGCAGGTGTCAGTGTAACAAGTGTTATATGTATGCATATCTCTCTACATTCCATATTAATAAAAATACTTACTATTTCCATCCCAAAATGACATCATTTTGAGGATAAAAAAAGTATATACTTTAGAGATTGAGTCTGTAAATAAGATTATCCCTGGCTCCGGGACGGATCTAATAGAGGGAGGGGTCGACCACCTCTCCCCTCTCCCAGTGTGTCACATAGCTCCCTTGAAAGATTGAGAGAGAGAGGACCAAAGAGGAGCGAGATGAATTTTTAGCTTTTTCAACTGAAAAGTCAATAGCTTAAACAAACAAAACATTTTGAAAATTTAACTTTCAAACATTAAAAAGTCAACTTTTGAAGAAATGAATTAAAATTTGAAAAGCTCATTCAGAGTTGTCTTTCAAACTTTTAATATACAAAGAAGATAAATATATATTACAAAAGCTAACAGCCACTATAATAATTAACTTTTTAGCTAGCTATTAATCAGCTTTTTAAAACTCAAAATCTCCGGCCCAACCAAACAAGGCCGAAGAAGTGGAGGGGATGAGACTCTTTGGTGGCTGTGCTAGCTCCGTCTGTGCCCTGGCTGAAATTTTTGGCTATTACAGCTATAACTGTCAACATAATGATTTTAAGATTATAAAATCTCTGCCGTTTGGACTAAGAGATTTTATCCAGATTTTAAAATTTAAAATTCTAATTTTAATATTTCAAAATTCAAACATTTAGATTACGAGATTTTATTATTTTAATTATGTTGATGTGTATTATAGTATAAAATATTAAATAATAGTTAGATTTATGAGATTTTATAAAATTTTATAATCTTTTAAAAACTCTCTTATTTGTATATAGATTCTCAAAATCTCATATTCAAACAGCACCCAATTATTAGTCCCTCCGTGCCCAAGCTCTAGTCGTTCCGTCCCCAAGCTCTTGTCCTTCCAGTGTTTGAAATTTGTCCCGAGGCTCTTGTCGTTCTAGCCTATAATTCCGTCCTCCCGGCTAGCTGGTACTGTACCTGCCTCAACGCTTTGCACAGATCAAACAAAGACATGGGACAGGTGAGCATTTATTGTGGGTCCCACTGATTCATAGGTGCCGCAACGTAATCAGCTAGGCGTATTGTTTTCACTTATCTGAGTAGAATGACGAATATTCAGGAACAGTATGTATTTTATTTCTATCATAGGAAAACCCCTCAGGAAAATTCAGGGCTCTTTTGTCGGTCTCTATCAGTTTTTGATTTTTTAAATTCACTCCTGACTTTTTTATAAAGTGATTCTATGATTAAAAATGATTTTTTTATTATGTAAGACAATCTCTTAGAATCAGGAGAGAATTATTTTATAAAATCAAAAAAAGCTAATTTATTCAACTCTCAGCTTTTTAATTTATTTCAAAGAATCAATTCATAAAATCAGACAAAAATCTATTTTTAAAAAACAGTATTTGTCAAAATTTCTCCTCATTCTATGTGAAAATCAAAACTAAGAGCTCAGCTAAAAACCCTCAGTTTTTAGGTAGCGGTGGAGTGGCTTTCTCACTAAACTGCAAACTGCTCACGCCGTGCTTGGTCTGGAGCCTTGTCGGTTCAGCGTCCACACAGCTTTTGGATGCGCAATAGATATGGTCCACGAGCAGAACATTCGTGAAATTGAACTGATTTATATAAAATTTTTGTGAGATTTTTGTGAAATTTTTGCGCTCTAAAGGAGGCCTTAGGTATAATTCGGAGAAACAAAAAAGCATAATCACTATAGCTATGTACGTGCTCTTTCCATTTTTTAAATTAGTGTCACTGTTAACTTCTAACATCAATTTTGACTGTTTATTTTATTCAAAAAAATTGATTAATATCATATATTTTGTATTATATTTTACTTAAGACTAAAGGTTTTGAAATATAATTTATAATTTTATATATTTAAATTAATGTTTTTAAATAAGATGAACGGTCAAAGTTGACGATAGAAGTTAATGGTGACAACAATTTAAAAATGAGTATTCGGATCACATCCACACTTGCAAGTGTAAACTACATGAAACACAAGGATTCAGCTTGCGTTCATTCTTTTTTTTGTTTTGTTTGAACACAAGTTTCTGAAAGCACATCTCAGTGTGCTCCATAGAGCGCTAATTAGGCACTCGAATGGTGGCTAGCTTTCTCCATTGTGATGAAAATATGACCTTCTTCATTGTGTTATTCTACAGAAAGCCCCCAGATCTTCATTGGAAAGTTGACTTATCTTGATTAAGTGATTAATCCAAAACTTTCCTTCAGTGGAAGGGACAAAGCACTACTGGATTATAAACAGGCAGGGGTACATAGGCGTTGGTTGGATGAGTGTCACGAGTAGCCACAACTAAGATTAGACATATATATGCTGAAGCTGTAGCAGGCCCTTAGTTTGTAGGCCAACTTTTTTTTTAGTGAATTTGTAGGCTAACTTTTAGGGAGGTTACTTTTCATCGCCCACGGCATTTCTCGATTGTAACTTAGGGAAGAGGCAGTAAATGTGTTGTCATGTGTTACGGTATACTCCCTCTGTTATTACCCTATTAATTTTTAACATCATCTTGAATCATTTATCTTAATAAAAGATAGTTTAAATGTGTAAAATTATAAGTTTTATTTTAAATAACTTTAAAGATAAATATAATTATAAAATATATAATATTTATGATGCTTTTTGAATAAGATGAATAGTGAACAATGATGTTAGAAGTCCACATTGATAATAGTTTAAAAAGCAGAGAGAGTATGTGGTTATGTTGTAAAACAATATTGAAAAGTCAATTTTTGAGGAAATGAATTAAAATTTGAAAATCTCATTCAAGTTGCTTTTCAAACTTTTAAAAGGCAAACAAGCTAAATATATATTACAAAAGCTAACAGTCACTATAATAGCTTTTAGCTAGTTATTAATCAGCTTTTTAAAACTCCAAATATCGGACCCAAACAAATAGGGCCGAAGAAGTGGAGGGGCAGGATGAAGAAGAGGATGAGACTCCTTGGTGGCTGTGCTAGCTTCGCCTGTGCCTTGGCTGAAATTCTTGACTACTACGGCCATAACTGCTAACATAATACTATATCCGTCCCATAAAAATATTATTTTTTGACTTTCAAAAACTACGTTTAACCACTCGTCTTATTCAAATTTGTTTTGCAAATATAAAAACAAATAAGTTATACTTAAAGTATTTCTAATCATAAAACAATTCACAATAAAATAAATTATATTTTCACAAATTTTTTAAATAAGACAAGTGATCAAACTTGAAAGCTAAAAGTTAAAAAATAATTTTTTATGGGACAGAAAGAGTATATAAAGAGGCAAAGCACTCTTAAACTAATTATTACTCCCTCCGTTCCAAAGCTGGTTCCAGTGTTTGAAATTTGTCCCGAGGCTCTTGTTCTGGCCTATAATTCCGTCCTCCCGGCTTGTTGGTACTGTACCAGCCTCAACGCTTTGCACAGACCAAACAAAGACATGGGACAGGTGAGCTGGTTCCAGTGTTTGAAATTTGTCCCGAGGCTCTTGTTCTGGCCTATAATTCCGTCCTCCCGGCTTGTTGGTACTGTACCAGCCTCAACGCTTTGCACAGACCAAACAAAGACATGGGACAGGTGAGCATTTATTGTGGGACCCACTGATTCATAGTTGCAGCAGCGAAATCAGCTAGGCGTATTGTTTTCACTGATCTCAGTAGAACGAGGAATATTCAGGGACAGAGAGAGCATGTATGTATTTTATTCCAATCCGAGAACCCTCACACAGAAAATTCAGAGCACTTTTGTCACGTCTCTCAGTTTTTAATTTTTTTATTCACTTCTGATTCTCTTGTCAAAAGTGATTTTGTGATTAAAAATGATTCTTTGATTATATAAAATTTAGAATGAAATCACTTTACATAATGATTTATTCAACTCTTAGCTTTTTAGTTCGTTTCAAAGAATTAATTCACAGAAATTTGACAAATATATCATCTCTTAAAAAACAGTATTTAATAAAGCTCCTATTATTTTATTTAAGAATCAAGATCTAAAAATTAGACCCTCTTTTTAGATAGCGGTGGAGTGGCTCTCACGAGACTGCAAACTGCTCATGCTGTGCTTGGTCTGGAGCCTTGTCGGTTCAGCGTCCACAGCTTTTGGATGCGCAGTAGATATGGTCCACGAGCAGAACATTCCCAGGGTCGCGTGATCTGCGGCAGCCAACCAGCGCAGGAAAGCCTCTTCCGTTAGGCCTCAGTGAAATTAATTTCTGTCAGATTTTTGTGAAATTCTTATATTACATTTCAAAGAAAGCTTTAGATGTAATTCGGAGGAACAAAAAACCATACTCACCATAGCTATGTACGTGCTCTTTCTGTTTTTTAAATTAGTATCACTCTTAACTTTTAACATCAATTTTAATTGTTTATTTTATTTAAAATATTTGATTAATATCATATATTTTGTATTATATTTTACTTAAGACTAAAGTTTTTTGAAATATAATTTATAATTTTACATATTTGAATTAATTTTTTTAAATAAAATAAACGACCAAAGTTGACGATAGAACTCAATGACGACAACAATTTAAAAATGAGTATTCGGATCACAATCGATACTTGCAAGTGTAAACTACATGAAACACAAGGATTCAGCTTGCGTTCCTTCTTTTTTTTTTTTTTTTTTTGTTTGAACACAAGTTTCTAAAAGCACATCTCAGTGTGCTCCATAGAACGCTAATTAGGCACTCGAATGGTGGCTAGCTTTCTCCATTGTGATGAAAATATGACCTTCTTCATTGTGTTATTCTACAGAAAGCCCCCAGATCTTCACTGGAAAGTTGACTTATCTTTATTAAGTGATTAATCCAAAACTTTTCCTTCAGTGGAAGGGACAAAGCACTACTGGATTATAAACAGGCAAGGGTACATAGGCGTTGGGTGATTAGTGTCACGAGTAGCCACGACTAAGATTAGACATATATATGCTGAAGGTTTGTAGGCCAACTTTTTTTTTTAGTGAATTTGTAGGCTAACTTTTAGGGAGGTTACTTTTCATCGCCCACGGCATTTCTCGATTGTAACTTAGGAAAGAGGCAGAAAATGTGTTGTCATGTGTTACGATATGCTCTCTCTATTATTACCCTATTAATTTTTAACATCATCTTGAATCATTCATCTTAATAGAAGATAGTTCAAATGTGTAAAATTATAAGTCTTATTTTAAATAACTTTAAAGATAAATATAATTATAAAATATATAATATTTATGATGTTTTTTGAATAAGATGAATAGTCAACAATGATGTTTGAAGTCCACATTGATAATAGTTTAAAAGCAGAGGGAGTATGTGGTTATATTGTAAAACAATATTGAAAAGTAAATTTTTGAGGAAATGAATTAAAATTTGAAAAGCTCATTTAAAGTTGCTTTTTAAACTTTTAAAGGGCAAATAAGCTAAATATATATTACAAAAGCTAACAGTCACTATAACAGCTTTTAGCTAGTTATTAATCAGCTTTTTAAAACTCTAAATATCGGATCCAAACAAATAGGGCCGAAGAAGTGAAGGGGCAGCATGAAAAAGGGGATGAGACTCTTTGGTGGCTGTGCTAGCTTCCCTTGTGCATTGGCTGAAATTCTCTGACTACTACGGCCATAACTGCTAACATAATACTACATCCGTCCCATAAAAACATCATTTTTTGACTTTTAGAAACTACGTTTAACCACTCGTCTTATTCAAATTTATTTTGCAAATATAAAAAAAAATAAGTCATACTTAAAGTATTTCTAATCATAAAACAATTCACAATAAAATAAATTATATTTTCATAAATTTTTTAAATAAGACAAGTGATCAAACTTGAAAGCTAAAAGTTAAAAAATAATTTTTTATGGGACAAAAAAAGTATATAAAGAGGCAAAGCACTCTTAAACTAATTATTACTCCCTCCGTTCCAAAGCTCGTTCCAGTGTTTGAAATTTGTCCCGAGGCTCTTGTTCTAGCCTATAATTCCGTCCTCCGGGCTTGCTGGTACTGTACCTGCCTCAACGCTTTGCACAGACCAAACAAAGACATGGGACAGGTGAGCATTTATTGTGGGATCCACTGATTCATAGTTGCAGCAGCGTAATCAGCTAGGCGTGTTGTTTTCACTGATCTTAGTAGAATGAGGAATATAAAGGGACAGAGAGAGTATGTATGTATTTTATTCCTATCCGAGAACCCTCACACAGAAAATTCAAAGCTTTTTGTCAGAAATATGTCAGGTATTTCAGTTTTTGATTTTTTAAATTCACTTATAATTTTCTTGTGAAGTGATTCTCTGATTATACAAGACAACTTCTTAGAATCAGAATAGAAAATCAGTAATTTATTCAGCTTTTAGCCTCTTAGTTCATCTCAAAGAATTAATTCACAGAAATTTAATAAAAATATTTTGTTTTAAAAAAAAATAATATTTAACAGAGCTCCTATTATTTTATTTAAGAATTAAAAGCTAAAAGCTCTGTAACAGAGACCCTCAAATTTTTAGATAGTGGTGGAGTGGCTCTCACGAGACTGCAAACTGCTCATGCTGTGCTTGGTCTGGAGCCTTGTCGGTTCAGCGTCCACAGCTTTTGGATGCGCAGTAGATATGGTCCACGAGCAGAACATTCCCAGGGTCGGGTGATCTGCGGCAGCCAACCAGCGCAGGAAAGCCTCTCCCGTTAGGCCTCAGTGAAATTAATTTCTGTCAGATTTTTGTGAAATTTTTACCTTTTAAAAAGAAGGCCTTAGATATAATTCAGAGGAACAAAAAAGCATACTCACCTATGTACGTGCTTTTTCTATTTTTTAAATTAGTGTCACTGTTAATTTTTAACATCAATTTTGACTGTTTATTTTATTCAAAATATTTGATTAATATCATATATTTTGTATTATATTTTACTTAAGACTAAAGTTTTTTGAAATATAATTTATAATTTTACATATTTGAATTAATTGTTTTAAATAAAATAAACGGTCAAAGTTGACGATAGAACTCAATGACGACAACAATTTAGGAATGAGTATTCGGATCACATCGATACTTGCAAGTGTAAACTACATGAAACACAAGGATTCAGCTTGTGTTCCTTCTTTTTTTTTTTGTTTGAACACAAGTTTCTGAAAGCACATCTCAGTGTGCTCCATAGAGCGCTAATTAGGCACTCGAATGGTGGCTAGCTTTCTCCATTGTGATGAAAATATGACCTTCATTGTGTTATTCTACAGAAAACCCCCAGATCTTCATTGGAAAGTTGACTTATCTTGATTAAGTGATTAATCCAAAACTTTTCCTTCAGTGGAAGGGACAAAGCACTACTGGATTATAAACAGGCAAGGGTACATAGGCGTTGGTTGGATGAGTGTCACGAGTAGCCACAACTAAGATTAGACATATATATGCTGAAGCTGTAGCAGGCCCTTGGTTTGTAGGCCAACTTTTTTTTTTTAGTGAATTTGTAGGCTAACTTTTAGGGAGGTTACTTTTCATCGCCCACGGCATTTCTCGATAGATTGTAACTTAGGGAAGAGGCAGTAAATGTGTTGTCGTGTGTTACGATATACTCCCTTTATTATTACTCTATTAATTTTTAACATCATCTTAAATCATCATCTTAATATAAGATAGTTCAAATGTGTAAAGTTATGTCTTATTTTAAATAACTTTAAGGATAAATAAAATTATAAAATATATAATATTTATCATGCTTTTTGAATAAGATGAATAGTCAACAATGAAGTTAGAAGTCCACATTGATAATAGTTTAAAAGCAGAGGGAGTATGTGGTTATAATGTAAAACAATATGCCTCTACTACATGGAAGACAGCTAAAATGGTTGGTGTGACATTTACACTTGAAATACTTTGCTGTTGTATAAATAGCAATGTTGCACTTCTTTGAGTCAGGATATCTTGGAAGAGACACTATCCACGTTGTCTAGAGCAATCTGGTAAAACTATTATCGGAAATGGAGGCACCAGGATTTAGAACCATAGGATCGCGCTGGATGTTTGTGTATCTTTGATCATATTTGCTTCCAGACTTCACGGATGACATAACTTTCTGAACATGCCGTGCTTATCGGTTCGCTGCCTAGATACTCATGTACAGCTAAATTTATTTTCGTCAGCTAGTTTAAGTTTGAATAAGCTAGTGATGACAATTTTAGAACAAAAGAGATATTAGTTTTTATCTTCAGCAAAACTAGTTACCAACTATATTTGATGTTGAAAGTTAAATGTTACTCATTTTTATCTTATTTTCACTACTTCTCATTTACGACGGAATAAATATACCTTTTCATTCACTTACTGTATGTAAGAGTGCATGCCTTTCAAATTCAAACTTCTATCCTGATATCTTTAATTATTATTCTTGACATCATAACATCAACATGTTCAAAAAGCCGTGTCATGTCAAACACGGACCCCACGAGTTTTTTTTGATTGTGTGTAAAGGAAAAGATAAGCAAGATGTCAGAGTGATCTTTATGGTTGTATTCCTGGCGCCTCCATTTCCGATAAAAAAATATTACCATTGTCCATAGAACACAGATAGCATTGTCGTCGCATCTGACTCTAACGTGTGCCATTCACGTTCCTATTTACTTCAGAAGCGAAGGAATTCTGTTATAAAAGCATATATACCAGCCATTTTAGCTAATGGTATGAGAAAGATTATCCTACTGTTCGAGCGAAGACTGAGCAACCAGTGGCAGGATCGGCTTCCTTGCACCCTTCCAAATACTGACTACTTCACATAATATGGTTTTGTGACCTTGTTCTCAGTGATACCGTCGTTAGGGAAGGATAACCTCAGCTTCAAAGCAGTACCGTGTTATCTAGTACTTTTTTTTAAATTGATGTCGTTGTTGACTTTTAATTTCAACTTTAATCAATTGTTTTATTCAAAAAATTTGTTCAGATGTCTAAAATTTAAAGTTGTGATTCAAATAGGTCTACCGACAAATCAAATTATAATAAATATACGATATTTATAAAAAAATTTGAATAAAACGAATGGTTAAAGTTGATGTTAAAAGTCAGTAGCGACATCAATTTAAGAACGGAGTGAGTATGTTATAATACTTTGAATGCATGGATCAAAAGTGTTGAAGGGCCGTATATAAAAAAGGCTAAAATGGTTTCTACGCTTTTATGATAGAATTACTTTTCTACTGCATAAATATATATTAAAAAGCACAGTTTTTCTTTTTTACATACACACGATTAAATGTCTCAAACAGAGATAGGTTAAACTACGTGCACACAGAAAATACACCCAGAGTTATCTCTTTTTCACAAATCTGACGAATGAAATCTCTCTATAAATACCCTTTATAAATCTAACGGATAAAATCTCTCTATAGATATCCCTTACAAATCTAAACGGATGAGCTCTTTTAGATCTCCCAGATCTTAAAGCCCACGCGGACCATTGTTAGTTAACAAAACACAACTACTCGGAATAAATATATAAGATCTAAGAAAATTGTTGGAAAAAAATTTATTTTGGGTTAATATTAATATTAATAGTGAAAAATGATAAACTTAAAATTTTAATATTAATTTATTATGCTTTTAAGTTAACAACTTTCCTTAGTTCGAAAATATTTGTTGTTATCAACACAAGAGAAATGAATGTATTTGTCAGGATCATATACTCTGGGTACTCGACGACTCGTACTCGTATATGTGGGCCAAGAGTTCGAGGGGTTTTGGAGTCGGATGACGATGCACGAACGTGCGGTCTGACCTCGAGGTAATGATCTATGAAAGCTGAGTTTTAGCCGCATCCGACGCTAAGACGTACGATGAGGCCGACCTCCGAAGGCCGACCTCTGGACTAGGTGCGGCAGTTACATCGCATTTACTCTAAAGGCCAACCAACCGTTCCAACGGAACGGGCCGGATTCACCGCGACGACACTATGGCTGACGCTACAGTACCGGATCGGCCACGAAAGTCTACGGACAAGACCCGACGACACTGTGGCTGACGCTACAGTACCCGACGCGATGTGCGAAGTGACGGGCCACGCCCCTGCTCGAGCGTGACGAATGATGACGACGCCGGTGAAGGACCCACTTGTCAGCGAGACAGTAAAACCGCGTAGGGTCCACCATTTTGTAACTCCGGGCCACCCTATATAAAAGAGAGACCGATGAGCGATAGAGAGAGATCGAAACTCTGAACTCTCGCGTGCGACGTTTACGCTTGTGAGCACCTCCACAAATACGTGCATCGAGCACCCAACGACTCAGACGCCGAATCCTCTCCTAAAGAGAGAGTTGGACCCTCTGTACTCATTGTACTTATTCACCGATATAAACTATCCCTTAGACGTAGGGTATTATACCGCTCGAGGTGATTCGAACCAGGTAAAAAACTCCATTGAGTCTTCCGTAGATTAAACCACATCGAATACGAAGGCATATCACGCCCTCGATCGTATTTCGTAATGTGCCGGTGGTCAAAACGCCGACAGTATTCAACTAGAAAATATTGTAATTAAAAAAAGAGACAAATTAATGTATCTGATGCACGTGCGTGGGGCTACAGATCGAGGGGCACAAATTGCGGGGTTGTGGAGATTGATCTATTCGTTTCCGGCCTATAAAAGTGTGTATGACCTTATGAGTCACTTCCTGTCTTCTGCTAATTTATGATGAAGTATGAGAATCTTTAAATTTTAATGTTAATAGATTATTTTTTAAATTAATATTTTTTATTAGACCGTAGCGTTAGTACGAAAATTAGGATTAGTAAAATTATAGGAATGTGCAGTACTCATTAGAGTCAGATGACAAAACAATAGCATAGCATGCCTTGAAAGACTCCAGGATATAGAACGGAACATGAGTTAAAGGAATGCTATCCGCGTTCTTTGGACAGTGCTAATATTAATTCTGGGAAATGGAGGCACCAGGCACTACAGCCATAGATGCACGCCGCATCCTTGCTTATCTTTAATCATATTTTCTTCTCTACACTCTGAAAAGACATGAGTTGCATGTGTTCGGCATAAGACGTCTTTTTCAACATGTCGAGATTGTGATGTCTGTAGAGCAAGACAGCTTCATTTGTCTTGAACCAGATGAATTTCAGGAGTTGTTGGTAATCAGAATTGAACATTGCAGCTTCTGGTCTAATCTGCACTTGTATTTCTTGGTGTTAGCTTAGAAATAGACCTTTCCGTGGTGATTTCTCTCTTGAACTATGAGATGAAGACTGTTCTGAAGCTAGTGAGGGACTTTTTGATGGAAACTGCTAGTGAGAAATTAAGAGAAAACTCGAGCTAGATGGTCATTCATCATACTTCCCATCAACCCAAGTGTTTAAGGGTTCTGATGTCGACACAATTTTTCATTTGTCTGTATCCGAACAACTTGGTGACTTTGTTTCCTTGCCTGAAAAAAAAATTAGATATGTGTGCTGTCTGGCACAGTGGCTAACAAAAACTGATTATCTTGAATTATGACGCCCAAACCTCTTCTTTAAAGGGCTAAATAAATGGTCTGTCAGTGATGGTTTTGCCTTATGCCTAGGATGATAAAAAAGACAAGAATATCTTTTTCATTATCTTAAAAAAGCAAGCAATGAAAATCATGTGGTACGGTATTGACAATTTTAAAGTGGCAGTTTGACATTAAACCCCAATTTGACTGCGCTTCTATTATTATTACAATACCGAGACCATATGATCAGCCTTCATACAATTTTGAGGGAAATGAAGGTTCGGTCTTACAGTCTCTGACCCTCCTCGTCTTTTGGTCTCGTCAGTGCGGCTTCAGATAGCATTGGAGGTATCCCACTCAGCTCTGCAAGCTTGGAAACTAGGACTGTCAATGAAGCTCAAACCACATGGGCTACTTGAGTTCGGCTCGTTAAAATGTGCCTTCTAATGTAAAACTCACAACCCTGCTAAGTTTGAGCTCGGTCAGGCTTGGTAAGACTCACTAAGATTAATAAGCATTATTTTTTTGTTTTAATAGCTAATCTATAGTTTAACATATCCTTTTATATTGTATTTATATTGATTATGCATTTTTTTCCTTAATGAACTTAAATTGAACAGGCTAAGTTGTCGAGCTTGTGCTCAACTTTTAAGTTCGAAGCTCAAACTTTTTCTCGCTCGATTCGAACTTGAGCTCTAGATGGGTTAAGTTCGCTTGAGTTTGGCTTGCTGACAAATCCGACCACCACGTCGTATTGGGCATGAACGTTGCCAACACCATGAAAACCAGCAGGTTACTGCAGCCGTATTCAAGCCAAGCCGGGGCAATCAGGTTGTTCAGACGTTATTGGGAACTTCTTTGCACCTTTTAGGAAGGTGTCCTCGAGGGGAAGAATCGTTTTAATTACAGTGATACTGTCGTTGGGCAGCAGAGCGACCTCAGCTCTTGCCAGAGCTGGTGGTGCGATATTTGTTGCAAGAGGCAGAGTATATTTGATTATACTGGAAAATAGTGTGAATATATACATGAACACACAGCTAAACAGTGGGTGTGCTTTTATGGCTGAAGTATCTTTCCATTGCATATGTAGGAACATGGCACTTTTTGAACCAGATTCAACAACAATAGCATAGTATGTCTTGGAACAGTCTGGGACACAGAGTGGCTGAAGTTGTGTAAAAAATGTTGTCTGCTGTTTCTTCTGTTCACGGTGGTCATAATATCTATTTGGAAATGGGGGAAGCAGGAATTACAGGCATTGGTTTGTGCAATGTGATTGTCTATATTTGTCACACTTTCTTGCTTTTTGTTGTGATGTACTCTTAATTAATCTTTTTGAACATGTTTAGGTTATTATGTTTGTAGAGCCAGAAAATATTTTTGCTCTTCAATTTGATGTACTCTAGTCATAGGAACTTTCAAAACTGGATATTCTAGCTTCTCTTATTTTTCACTTGATGCGGTTTAGAAATTAATAAACCTTTAATCCACAATGATTTATCTTATTAGACTATGGTATAATGACTATTGTGATGCTAGCAAGGAAGGGAAAGCTCAGAGCTAATCTTGCTAGACGATCATTCACTTGCACCAAATGTCCTAAGAGTTTCTTTAGAAAAACATTGCGCGGCAATGTTGCTGCGCTTCTTGTTTGCAACATGTTGGATGCCCTGATTTTTTTTAATGATGACATTAGAGCTTCAAAATGGTTCCAAATGTCATTACAAATGGAATTGTAATATGTGCTCACATGTATGTTTCGCATACTAAACATTTGTGGCTGTAAAGTTTATCACATTTTAGGAGACACTTCAAACATTACGTATTTGTCTAATTCCTATAATTATGATTCCTACAAAACTAACATACTTATAATTTTTTGCCCTGAGTTTTGTTAATAGTAAATAAAAAGTGATGATGCAATAGAATGTCTTAGTCGCTCAGAACCAATAAATACTGAAACTGTATGGAACACACACAAGTAAGCTCAATTCATAAAGTTAATGAAACTTATAATGGAATAACAGATCGTTGATGTTGCCTAAACAGTCTTCATCCTAAACAATGCTCATCCTAGCACTAACACACTTAATAATGTGCAAAGAGAAGAACAGCTTAAAGACAAAAAAATTGCCTCCTATTTTTTGAAAGCTAGATAAAAAAAATTATTGTAAGTATTATGCCCCTGACATAAAAAATCAGAAGAGAAGAGTTCTAGTCCTAAAATGTATCAAGAGAT
>BCLH01000081.1:0-90058 GCA_001602315.1 Zoysia pacifica
AAAATTCAACTGTTTACAAGAACTTCCAAAAGAGATTTTTGTTTCACAATATTTCATTGAAATTTTTGTATTCACATTTGAATTTCAAATTGAATTTGGGGTAAACTTGAAATTAGTTTTAATTTCTTTCAAGCTCAAATTTTCGAGAATTGGGACTTCGAATGCTACGCTTATTATTCGAAAACACGAAGTGTTACATTATGTCCTTAACAAAAATAGTTGTGACAGGACCAGAGACTCTCCGATTCTGGCAGACCTCATTTTAGAACCGCATTTTTGACCCTCAGAGTGTCCGGCAATGTACCAAAGTGTTCGGCTCAGGACCGGAAACTCTGGCAGACCCATTTCTGGAATCGCATTTTAGACCCCCTAGTGTCCAACAATGTGTCAGAGTGTCCGGTACTGGAGTGTCCGGCCCAAAGCCGGAGTGTCCGGTACCTAAGTCTATTTTTTTTGTAGTTTTTACACCAAATTAAAGCTAATTTGTTTTCTAATAAGGAGATTCTTGGCTGCATGAGGTAAGACCATCCCACCTTTCTATAAAAAGGCCACCGATTGAGAGGTAACCCAATTAATCTTATCATTTGCCTTTACATTTTGTACCTCTCCAAACTCTAATTCTCTTCCAACCCCTATGTTGTTTATTCACCGGTCTCCACGACCAGAGATGGCATCCTAGGGCCTGCCAACCGAGCTACAGCACATATGGCGATGCTCACGCACAGACGGGGTCCCTCCCAGGCGAGAGATTCAACGGGTTTTGCTAGCTTGCTCGTAAACTAATCGTTCTTTATCACGAAAGCGCGTTGTCCACCACTTTGCAGGTTGGGCTATAAACCTAGCCACCCTTCACAGCGACATCGTGATATCTACCTCTTCTCAAACCGATCGGAGGCGACCTCGTTGATCTAGTCTGTTGCAATCCGTATGACCTAGTGCTCTCCGACAGAAAAAAGCGTCAACATTTGGGTTCCTTCTCTCACAGTACCAAGAAAGAATTAAAATAATGGTTGCATGAACAGACTTGGATCTTACCTTCCTCACAAAAAAAAACAATATACTTCTTCATGTAAAAAAAATCTGTACGTGATTATTTTTTTAGTTTTTCACATTTGAATTAATTTTTTAAATAAAACAACTGATCAAAGATGACGTTAAAGATCAATGGCGATAGCAGAATGGAGGGAATATAGATAATTATCCAAAACTAATTTCGATGTTTCTTGAAACTTATAGGGTTCCTTTATGTGGAACACACTTGTAGACATGTTTGAGGCTTTTTGAAGAATTAAATGTAGCCATGGCTATTACATTTGCGGGTTGTTTCATTTTAATCGATACAGTTTCTTTGTTTTTAAAATATTGACATAATTGACTTTGAACGTTATCTCTGATTATTTAACTTACATAAAAAGCATAACAAATATCGCATATTTTGTTATAATTTGCTTGAACATTAAAGGTATTTGAAACATGATTACTAGTTTTATATACTTCAATAATTTTTGAATAAGAAGAATGCTCAAGCATGACATTAACAATCAATAGTGTCAATATTTTAAAACTGAAAGGGGTACTAAAAAGTTGTAAAATGTGGCCGTTGAGGTTGTTTCTCCAATTAGGCTGCAGAGTCTATAAAAAAACTTGAACTACGGGGTAAGACCACCCCCACGGTTTCGCAGTAAGAGAAAAGACCTCTCGCGCAGACCAAGAAAACCCTCAAACCCCTGCCCCACCCTTAAATAGCAGTACCAAGCCCATACGAGAACTGGGCTAGACCTTCAACCTGTGCTTTGGTGTGAGGCAGGCGAGGATATTTTTTTGCCCTCAGCCTGGGTCGAACCCAGGATCTGAGAGATGCCACCGAGTCTATAGTACTAGCATTTTACTTTAACATGTTGTTGACGCCGAAATCGGGTTCGGGCCAACACATCGCTCGCACGTTCGTGTACTGGAACGCCGATGTTTCTTCAACGTTGGGTTTGGACAGCACCTAGACAATCCTGCCTCGGGAGGGACCCCATCGGAGGAAGATCATCTTAGGGATGATTTGGGCTCAGTCAGGCCAGCCGGATCGCCTTCGGTCATCGCCGAGACGAAGAAAGAACAGCACGGGGTCGAGTGAGGGGATTAGGGTTTGAAGAAGAACGAAACGTAAAGCCAAATGATAGGTTCGATTGAGATAATCCGCAACCGACCATGGGCCTCTGTTTTATAGAGGTGAGATGGTCTTATCCCGCAGGGCAACTAATCTTACGAATTAGAAAAAAAATTAGAATCAATCTGCTGAAAACCTTCCTCAATCGACATTACCTGAGACTCCGGTAAAGTGCCAGATACTTCGGTAATCAGAGTCTCTGGTAAGATGCCAAAGGTTCTGTCATGTAATTTCGAGAACTCGAGAGGGCCTACCGGACCCTCCGGCAGCGTGCCGAATACTTCGGTGGGCCAAGTGCCCCAACCCGAAAGGGCTCATCGGACCCTCCGACAGCATGCCGAATACTCTGGTGCGCCAAGTGTCCAAACTCGAGAGGGCTCAGCGGACACTCCGGTAACGTGTCGGATACTCCGATGGTCCAAGTGCTCGAACCTGAGAGGGCTCACCGAACACTCTGGCAACGTGCCGAACACTTTCGTGGCCCTGTGATTTTTTGGTGTCAACATATGCCCCCCTATTTTTTGGTAAAGTTCCTACACCATAAAACATTTAAGCACCTAAAAACCTCTAAGGGCAATGATTTTCTTGACTCATCGGCCATTGCATCAACTTTAGCAACGATGTTCTTCACATCAGTCACTTTTCTCTTACATTTCTTGCCATACACTTGGATGATACCTTTTTAAGTATCGGCCATTAAGGGCCCTAGGTAATGATTTCTCTCGAATATCCTCCAACATGTATGCATTTCTGGCGATGACTTTTACTATTCTATATGGCCATTCTCAACTAGGAGACCATTTTCTGAACTTGTTGCTTCTTGAGCCTAGGGGCAGAATAGTTTTTCAAACCAATTCGCCCACTGAAAAGTTTTAGCTTTCACCTTCTTATTTTAGGCCCTAGCAACTCATGCTTTATCTTTTTCAATCTCTCTCAAGGCACTCAAACGTTTATCAGTGACTTCATCAATATTGTCTAGCATTAATGTCCTATACTCATCGGTAGATAAACCATTTTGCCTAGCTAATCTTAGAGCTCCTAGATTTATCTCAACGCGTAAAACAGTCTCTTGTCCATACATGAGCTTATAGGGTGTTACTTTAGTTGTCCCATACCTAGATATCCGATGAGCCACAATGCTTCCGATTAGACTTCATGCCATCTCTTAAGATGATCCTCTATCTTTTTCTTAATAAGTTTGATCAATGTTTTGTTACTAAACTCAGCTTGACCATTCGCTTGAGCATAATATGAAGATGAATTGAGTATCCTAATTCCGTAAAATTCGACAAACTCTTTAACATGACCAGACGTAAAGAAAGTACTTTGGGTCGGTATCAAAGTTTGAGGTATGCCGAATTTATGAATGATATGCTCGATAAGGAACTCAATTACCTCTTTATGCTTCATGTTCTTGAGAGTCATCGCTTCGGTCTATTTGATAAAATAGTCCGTCGCGACCAACGTGAAACGATGTCCCTTCGAAGATGAAAGATGTATTTGCCCTATTAAGTCCAATCCCCATCTCCGAAACGGCCATGGTTTTATAATGGGGTTCATCATGGCTGCGGTTGCCAATTGAATGTTTCCAAATCTTTGCCACTCTTCGCATCCTTTGTAGTAACAGTAGCAATCGACAATCATAGTTAGTCAATAAAATCTGGCCTTTCTTAACAACCATTTTATTTTTGGAGCCGATTGATGCATACCACAAATACCCTCACGGACTTCTCCCATAGCTACTTTGGCCTCATCATCACCCAAACATTTCAAGAGTAAATCATCTCCTGTTCGGTGGTATAATCACCATCAATAAAAGTATATTTGAAAGCTACATGCCGAACCTTCCTATCCACACTTTGAGTGGGACTACGAATGTATGAAACTATGGGTGACCTCCAATTAAGTGATTTGGCACTATCACGATTGGACTTGTTAGCATCTAAATGGTTTAGCTCTAACACCTCAAGCATCGGTTTCTTATTGATTAAAAATCTACCTTTACTAACATTGTAATCCGATGCTTGCTGAGCCAACTCATTGGCTTTACTGTTTTCTAGCCTAGGCACATGATATCTATTAAACTCATCCATCCTTCTAATGATGTCTAAGCATTTGTCTAAGATGGCATTCAATTATCCGTCTAAACATTGAAAATTTTTAAAAATTTGTTGCACTACTAAAAACGAATCATCGAAAGCCTCTACATGCTTAACCCCTATAGACTCTAACATCTCTAAACCGAACAACAATGCTTCATATTCGGCTTGATTGTTTGTGAAATTATACTCTAATCGGTTTAAGAATTCAAAGTGTGCATTATGAGAAGAGACTAAAACTACACCAACACCTTGCCCCTCTTTACAAACCGATTCATCAAAATATAACTTCGAAAGGGTGAAAGAAACATAACCAACACCTAGATCATGCTCTAAATCAATCTGATATTCAACAATAAAATTAGTAACAATTTGGCCTTTCATGGATTTCAATGATTCATAAGCCAAATTATATTCAATCATTGCATAAGCCCATTTACCAAACCTACCACTAGAAATCGGTTTATGCAACATATGCTTAATAACATCGGTTTGACAAGCAACCACACAAGCTCTAGATAGCAAATAATGTCTCAACTAGGTGCAAGCATGATACAAGGAAAAGTATAGTTTCTCGATGAGAGTGTATCTTGTTTCTGCATCCACCAATCGTCGGCTCATATAGGTGATCACGTACTCTTTTCTTTCAGCTTCTTGTGTCAAAACAACACCAACCACATCATCTTCCGCCGCTATGTAAAGACGGAAAGTGACTCCTCCCTTAGGCACCCTAAGAACCGACGACAAAGACAAGTATTCTTTGATCCTCTCAAAAGATTCTTGCTGTTTTGCTCCACAAGTGAATTCGGCTTCATTCTTTAGCTCAAGAATAGGAGTAAATGTATTAATCTTTTCTGACAAGTTGAAAATGAATCACCTCAAGTAATTCACTTTTCTTAAGAATCTTTGTAACTCCCTCTTACATGTAGTCGCTTGCACGTTTCTAATTACTTCTACCTTTTTAAGATCTACCTCTATGCCCTTTTCATGAATTATGAAGACTAAAAATTTCTCGGCCGATACACCAAATTGAGTAGATTCATTTTTAAACCAAAATGACGCATTCGGTCCAAAGCGAGTTGCAAATCAGTCAAGTGAGAATTCAAAGCAGTCGATTTGATCACAATCACCACATCATTTATGTAAACCTCCATGATGACCAAGCAAATCATGAAAGATAGAGTTTATGACTCTTTGATAGTGGCACCCGCATTCTTTAACCCAAAAGTCATGACAACCCACTCAAACAATCCTACAAAACTGAAACATCTAATAGCAGTTTTAGACATATCCTCTTTGACCATGAAGATTTGATTGCATCTCGCATTACCATTAAGTAAACTAATAACTCTATGGCTGGAAGCATCATTAATCAACATATCAGCTATGGGCATAAGATACTCATCTTTAGGAGTGGCTCTATTCAAATTTTTGAAATCAATGTAAACTCTAATCTTACCGGTGTTCTTCTTTTCCATCGGCACGATGTTAGATATCCACTCCGAATACCTGCAAGGTCTTATAAATTTTGCATCAAGTAATCGGTTAATTTTCTCTTTAATCCGATCGTGCATATTCGGGTTGAATCTTCTCATCGGTTGCTTAAAGGGTCTAAAATTAGATTTTATTGGAAGCCGATGCTCAACTAGCTCGCAGCTCAACCTGAGCATTTTATTATAAGACCATGCAAAACAGTCCACATATTCTTTTAGTAAGCTGATTAGCTTCACTTTATAATCGGCTTTCAGATTTTTGTTTATATAAGTTGGCCCCGGATTATCATCGCTGCCAAGGTTCACCTCCTCAAGAGGATCGACCGATGTGAATCTTTGTCTAACTTATCCATGTTCTCTATTTTCTCTATAGCTTCGCACATATCGTTCGTGTTGGACCCATAGTGTTCCACTTATTTTTGCAACCAATCAAGATTAGACTCCATTAAATCACATTATATGGTTGAGTTGATTTTCCATCGGCTTTACATTGACGGGAGCAAAACCATCTTTAGTCACACTAAAAAAATCATAATCCATCAAGTCCAAACCAGTCAAACACTTGACGGTGTCATACGGCAAAGAAGATGATTTAGTCACACAAGCCGATGCATCCGCATGAACAACCTCACATCATCACCAACCCATTGTATCAAGAATTGGTGCAATGTAGAGGGGGCACATCTATTGGCATAAATCCAATCGCGCCCTAAGATCAAGCTATAACTACCGTGCACATCGGCAAAAAAAAGCGATAGCTATAGTCTTGCTCCCAACGATGAGCTCCATAGAAGCGACACCCTTAGCCTCAATAGGGTCTCCCCCTCCCACACCGTTCAAAGTCATGTTGGTCCGGATGAGCTCATCATCGGCTTTACCTAGCTTCTTAAAAAGAGAATATGGCATTAGATTAATAATCACACCACCATCTACAAGCATGCGAGAAATCGGTGTGCCATTGTTATGACCTCTTACATAGAGAGGCTTCAAATGGTTTTTCGATTCCTCGGGCTTTTCAAAGATAGCACTTTTCGACCCAAAGTCGAATTATGCCATGACCTCTTCTTTCTCTACTAGAGAGTAATCGAAGAGACAAGCAAATAGTGTTGATGTCCATAACTTCCTGAGGCGGTGTAGGCTCGTAGTCCAAGAGATCATCGTCATGGAACTCGGACATATCGACGTCTCCCATGGGCGAAAGCGCTGTAGAGTCCTCTCCCAAGACGCCATCGACCAAACCTAGTGGCTTCGGAGTAGCCACCGCTTCCTCCATCACCGGTGGAGTAGGAATCTCGGGTTCCTTGACCCTCCAATGCTTACCTTGAGGGACCATTGGCTTGATCTGATTGAAGACCTCATCCCTCTTCTTCTCCGCCTCCTCCTCTAGCATCTTTCGGAGGCGCAGCCTTTGGAGCTTCATCTTTTGAGTGTGGGTCAAGCCAGGCGGACACCACCTTGGTTGTGTGTACATGGAGGAGCTCTTATTGCTGCTAGCTTCGTGATCATGGGAGGCCTTTTTGATCAGATCATCCAAAGTGATCGGTCCCGTGAAGACTCCCCTGATTTTGATATCAGTTGTGCTGATTTTCACGACACCTCCGGATGCACTCTCTTGATGGACAAAAGTGGAAGGAGCAGGTTCGTTACCTTGCTTCGGACACCACTCTTACTTAGGCGCGATGGTGGAGCTTCCTCCTTGATCTTTGATCGGTCGAGCATTCGTCCAATCCAGAGTAGAGTTGGAGAGCCTTATAAGACATCTTCTCTCGATCTGTTCCACCCCTAATGAAATGACAGGTATGACATCGGTGGAACGGACATTGGTGCCATAGGCATCAGTGACATGGGCATCTATGGTCTCATGTATGGATGCCACACTGAGAACGGTCGGTAAGGCATAGAATGGAACCACGTTGGCGACACCCCGAACCCATGTGGAGGACAAGGAGGAGGAGGTCCGTGCACATTCATGGTTGGCCTCATCTCCATCCTAGGTGGGCTGCCTCCCCTAGGTGGTGGTCTTGGTCACTTCATAGACCGATCGGTCTTTTGATTCTTGTACTTAGCCATGAGACTGTCGAAAGCGCTTTTGGGCCCCATCGTCCGATCTGTGGCTTTACTTTTGTTTATCTTCTACTTGCCCACCTCCGAATTCTTCGGCTTTATCATCTTGGGCTGTGAAGTTTGCCCCTCAGGTCTAGAGCCTTGGATGGTGACTTTGAGAGACTCTTGACCATCGGGGAACATTTCGAGCACCACCTTTCTATAGGCCTTTTTCTCACTCAAAAAAATAGGCATCTCATCCCTGATGGTAACGTTCTTCCCCTTAGTGCTATCGGCTTGATGAGACTGAATCAACACTTTGGGATTGAGCTCAAGAGTGTTGACGGAGAACGGGAGCTTGTCGATCTGCAGCTCTGTAAGACTCAATCGTCTCTCATTAACGTCCGATTAGACCTGTCGATGGAAAATATTGTAATTATTAGTAGCATGAGAATAAGAATTATGCCATTTGTAATATACTCTATGCTTAATCTCATCTGCCGGAGGTAAAGTATATGCAATCTTAATGTATCCACCTTTGTGCAACTCGTTAAATATTTTTGTCACACTTAGCTACTTCAAAGGTGTATTTTACATCGTCTTTCCGAATCTTATGAATCGGTTTGAGCGAATCACAAGCAAACAATTTGACCTTAGAGAACCAAATGAACTTGGTGGCCAAAATATCGTTGGAATCATCATCGGAGCTATTCAAATCATATTCCACGACTACCACGAGTCTTGTAATCATGTTTTATTTTTTATTTTTTTTTGCTTCGGCTCTCTTGGGTCGAAGCCCTTTGTTGGAGGTGAGTGAGTGTGAGAAAATTATACCCCTCCAACTTTTCCTTAAGGTGCGACCGTAAACCACTAAAAACTAGGTCAGTTAAATCTTTTTCTGAAATTGTCAAATTAAAGCATCGGTTCTTAACGTCTCTAAACTGTCGAAGATAATTAACGACGGGTTCTTCTTTCCCTTGCCCAACCAATGTCAAATGTGACAAATTTAATTTGTTGTCTTTGGAATAAAAGTGGTCATGAAACTTGCGCTCTAAAAACTCCCACATGTATATGTACCTAGGGACAATGATGAAAACCAAGAGAAAGCGGTTCCGATTAGTGATAAAGAAAACAAACACACTTTTAAGGCCTCACTAAAACCGGCTTCTCCTAGTTGTGCCACATATTGACTAATGTGCTCCCAAGTGGTTTTGCAATCTTCACCATTGAATTTGACAAAGTCGGGAACACGCTATCCAACGGGATATGGGACTAAATCAAAATATGTGGGGTATGGCTTTTGATATATCTGGTCTCTTCCCTTGAGGTCTACCTCTAGCGTCTCACGGAATTATTTATTTAAGTCCTCCTTAATGCACGCCATACACTCCTCTATGTTGGCAATGGGTGGCCTAGTAGTTGTGCTCGATGGTGGAGGGTGTATGCTTGTCTTCATGACGCTAAATAACTCATTAGGGACAGGGCCATGAGGGATTCTCGTACCGCTTGGTGGGATAGACGGTGTGCTATATGCGACGGTATGGTAAAGAGAAACAAAATTAGCCAATTCATTCAATCGGCTCATGGCTAGATTGGAGATGCTAGTGATTGGCTCTACGCAAGTGGAAGACACTACCAACGCATTAGTTTACACATGAGATGGAAAATTAGTTTGCCCACTAAATGAGTTCAACGACATGCTATACAGAGGTTGTTTTACACTAGACGTAGTGGGCGCCGATGTACTAGTAGGAGGGCCTATATTTGCAACATGAGAAGATGATGCAATACTAGCGTTCTTAGACTTAGACATGTTCTCTTGAATCATATATTGCATATCATTTGTTAAGACCTTCTTCATGTCAGCAAAATAATATGAAAGGTATTCAAAAGTAATGGAAGGGTGCGAAGATGTCCTTACATTGACAACACCCATGGCCGCTCGTTGTCGACGGTCGGAAGAATGGGCTCCTTAACTTGAGAGATCACGCCTTGACGGTTCTTTTTGAAACACGTCAAGTGCTCCTGCAGCTCTCGCTCCTCGCGCGCCTTTTGCGCCTCCTCGGAGGCCTTCTGGCATTCAAGAACGTCTTGTGCGCCTCCTCGGACAATTCCTCCAAGGATGACATGACGATGTTCGTCGTGGAGATCTTGGAGTTCATAGTGGAAAACGACGATTTAGTTTGTGTAACCAGAATCACTCGTTCCTCAACGGAGCCATCAAAAAGTGTGCTGACGCCGAAATCGGGTCCGGGCCAACACACTGCTCGCACGTCCTTGTGCAAGAACATCGACGTTTCTTCAATGTTGGATTTGGACAGCACCTAGACAATCTCGCCTCGGGAGAGACTCCGTCAGAGGAGGATTATCTTAGGATGATCCGAGCTCGATCAGACCAGCCGGATAGCCTTCGGTCATCATCGGGACGAAGAAAGAACAGCACAGGGTCAAGTGAGAGGATTAGGGTTTGAAGAACGAAATGTAAAAGCAAATGATAAGTTCGATTGGGATGATCTGTAACCGACCATGGGCTTTTGTTTTATAGAGGTGAGATAGTCTTATCTCACAGTGGAACTAATCCCACGAATTAAGAAAGAAAGAAATTAGAATCAATCTGCTGAAAACTTTGCTAAATCAGCATTACCGGAGACTCTAGTAAAGTGTTGGGTACTCAGATGACCGAAGTCTCCGATAAGATGCCGGAGGTTCTGTCGTGTAATTCTGAGAAACTGAGAGAGCCTACAGGACCCTCTAACAGCGTGCCGGATACTCCGGTGGGCCAAGTGTTCTAATCTCAGAGGGCTCATCGGACCCTCCGACAGCGTGTCGGATACTTCGATGGATCAAGTGCCCGAACTCGATAGAGCTCATCGGACACTCCAGCTATGTGCCGGATACTCCAGTTGACCAAGTGCCCGAACCTGAGAGGGCTCACCAGACACTCTGAGAATATGTCGAATACTTCGATGGTTCTGTGATTTTTAAGTGTCAACACATGACATGCGTTAAAATCAAACACACTAAGACTACTGCATAAAAGCACGTAATATAATGGCCATTACTGCATTTTACTCTTCTGAAAATTTTGCTCGAGAGTTCAGATTTTACTCATGCGGTCTGAATGAAGAAACAGAGGTTCAGCGCAGACGCAAAAACAGAGATCCGGCGCGTCGGGTGGTGCGCACGGATTGTGGCCAGACCGGCTGGCTGGTAAGACTCGGCATTTATTGTGGCTCTAAATAATCGTCTGCTATAGTATTTTACTCTCTTCAATTTTAAATTATTTTAAACTATTAACATTATTAATTGTTAATATTAGCATTAACTATTTATCTTTTTAATTATTTAAATATAAATTTTATTTTTTTTATTGCAAAGATAATTAATAATTTTTATATATTAAAATAAAATTTTTAAATAAGATAAATATTAAAAGTTATTAATGTTTTAGAGGAAGAGAGTAGAAAGTGAGTGGACGCGTTTCTGCGCCGCCATCGTCAAACGCGTCAACCGGTCAACAACGTCCAACAAACAAGTGCTGGACCCCTGTTTACTTGACCGCGACGTGGCAACAATAGCGCGAGAGATCTCACCGCTGCGGTGGCCTACGTGGCCGATCGAAACACCTCCGCAGATGCGTCGTCAGTCCCACCGGGCGGCGCCGCCCCCGCCGCCTGAGAACGTGGGAGAGTCGCCGGCCGGACGCGGCGGCGCTTACCGCGTGCACGATCAACGTGCGGCAGGGTCACCACCGACGACACGATCGGTTAGCTAGTGCGTCTGTGGGGCTGGAGCGAGACGCTTGCACGGCCTATGTGCCAGTCACTGAAGAGTGACGTGCTTGTAACGCTCGTTGGTCTGGACCGTAGTCCCAGGGTCTAGACGGAGACCACCGTAGTCATCACCTGCTGTTTTAGATCGTTGCTACCAAGTCAAAGCGAGCGAACATTCCGAGCCCCTTCCACCACCTCAGCCGCCAGCTGCTCCCTTTGACCCCTCCGTCCCCCTCGTCACTTCACCTGCTACCTCCCGGACCGTCTCAGTATATATGATACCCAACCCCCCGCTTAACTTCGCCATCGATCGCAACGACCACAGAAACAGAGCACCTCCCTCCCTCCGCGAGCTAGCTCGGCGCCGCCGATATACTACAACAGACTCCATTGCGACGTCAAGACGTACTACTCAGTACTCAGCACCACAAGTAATGGCGTCTCGCCGCGTCGAGAGCAACAGGCCCTGCGGCGTGGTGGCCGCGTGCCTCGCTCTGCTCCTGCTCGTGACGCTACCACCGCCCAGTGGCGCGCGGCTGCTCCGGCCGACGGGCGAGGTTGGAAGCCCCGTGGGTTTGGCCACGGAGGTGGATCAGGAATTCGCGCCAGCGTTGCTTCTCTCCATGCTGCCGAGGGGACCCGTGACGCCGTCGGGCCCGAGCGGCGGCACAAATGATGCCCCCCGGAATTAGTGGTCCAAAGGACCGGCGGCCGGCCGGCCGGACACATATTCCGGTGGCTGTATTCTTTTTTTTTCTTTTGCAAAATCTATGATCTATCGGTAGTTCCATGGCGATTTTCATGTAACAAGATAAGCTAGATCTTGGACACTTGTACAGGTATATGTAATATAGTCGTAAACATAGTAATATATTTATTCTTTTTATCTATAATTCAGAATTAATCATTTTGAAGAGACTTAACAAATATAGATTGTTAGGTACTCGCTTCGGTTTTAAAATAGTGACACCATTGATCTCTAACATCAACTTTGACCATCTGTTTTATTGAAAAAATAATATTCAAATATGGAAAAATTTTCTATTATCTACTTTATCATTAGTGGTATTTAAAGTATGACTAATAATTTTATACATTTGAACAAATTTTTTAATAAAACGAATAGTCAAAGATGATAATAAAAATCAATGGTGTTAATAATTTAAAATTAGAGGGAGTACATTTTCATGTAACTCCAATAAATGGAGATGCATAACTTTTTGGGCTCCTTTGGAACATGGGAATTTCCTAGAAATTTTACAGAATTTCGTAGGAATCAGTTTAATTTTATAAGAAAAAAGCATGATTCAAAAAAAAATCCTTCATTCCAATGGAGGCCTCACATTGAAATCCGAGTGACCCTTGTTGTCTCCTCATTAGTTTTTTTTGTTCCTATTTTTAATTTATTTCTTTTTATGCTTACCCACATTACATGTGTCTACCACATACACATATTATCTTGGCCGCGTTGTATTTCAGCCACAGATTGGAAGCCTAATTAGGATTCAGGCATTGATTTGATTTTGTGATTTAACTATAATTTTTTGAAAGTCAACCTCAATTAAAATATAAGTTCGTTAAATGACTCTAACGGTGTTAACTTTGGTAAAAAAACATAAAATTGTTCTTTGTGATTATACTATGGTTTTGTTAATTTTATGGTAAAAATTTGAACTGTGGACAGAATTTGTAAAAAATTCATCAAAGTTTAAAATTTTAATTCAGATTTGAAATTTTTGATAGTTTCAAATTCAGATTTAAAAAATTTAAAAATTCCAAATTAATGCTTGAAAATTAAAAAAAATCAAATTTTAATCAAATTCCACCACATTTTAAATTTTGACCACAATTCAACTTTTCAAATTTAGACTTGAATTCTTATTATAAATAGTACAGTAAAATAAACAATACCATGGTACAATTACAAAGGGTAATTTTATCTTTTGACACAAAAAGTTACCTCCGTTAGAGTCACATAACTTGTGGTGCAACTGAGATTAGCATTCAAAAAGTTATGGCTGAATAACAATATTTTTAAATGAGTAAATTTCAGAGACCTACAACTATGTGTGATCTTGTATAAAAAACCTACAAATTTTGATACCAACTTCACAAAACTACAACAACTTTGACACACTGTATCAGAAAACTACAATTTTTGTGATTGGTCCCACATGTCAGTCTCACAACATGAGAAAGAGCAATTGTGAGGATGACTTGTGGGACCAGATATAAAAGTTGTAGTGTTGTGAAATTGGTGTCAAAAGTTGTAGGTTTTTGATACAAGATCACACATAGTTGTAGGTTTCTGAAATTTACTCTTTTTAAATTGATGGCTGAACCGCAATAAGAATTTAAATATGCGATTGAAACTCAATTGTCCCTATTATCTTTTTATAGGCTGGTACAAGAGAAATTTAGTTATTCAATTTGATTCATTTAGTTATTCAATTTGATTCTTTCTATAATTTTATGTTTTGAAATTGATATCGACAGCTTGTCTGTTACTTGGATTCTATATATGGAACAACACTGTGAAGTAAAATGGACACATAGATACATGCAAGAAAAGATCTCTTTCCCTCGCAAAAGGTAAGAATGCAACATTTTGTTACTAATCGAGCGCAATAAGGCCCCTTTTGAGACCCATGGTTTTTTAATTGAATACTATTTTTTTTTCTTATAAAATTATACTGATTCCTATAAAATTTTGATAGATCCCTGCATTCTAAAGGGTGGATAAGAGGATTGAGTACTTGTCCGTTACATTGTTCTCAGAGAGATGTTACAATATTTAGAGGTAACTACAGTCGTCCATATTTAATCAAATCTGATGGTTAAAATAGGGAGGTACCTAGTTAAAGTATTAAAATAGTGGACCCGTATCAATTTTTAAAAATCGACAGCTAAGATTAATTGAAGAGATAGAGGTAACTCCGATATCTCTCAAGCACCGTAACATCTCTCTTGTTATTAGACTATACCTTCGATCATCCCACCTTACAGCCAAGCTACAAATGGTAGATACCACTATATTTACTGGCTCACTGAAAGAGACTCTTGGCATGTTTCGATGAATTAACTTGTTTGATTTATGCCGATAGTGGCAACCTGCAGAAATCTTTGTTTCCGTGGACAGAGACGTGTCACTGGTGTCCCTTTTTTTGCTGTAACCATTACGTACTTCTTCTGCTCTTAAATTGTTGTTACCGTTGATTTCTAATATTAATTTTAATAGTTCATCTTATTCAAAAAATTAATTCAAAATATATAAATTATAATTCATGATTCAAACTACTTTAATGATAAAACTAATTATAATAAAATATATAATATTCATCAAATATTTTTTAATAAAATAAATAGCCAAAATTGATGTTGAAAGTTAATAGCGACGACAATTTAAGAATGGAGAGAGTATACCTTAAATATTTAGAGGAAGAGGCTTCACGTATGGAGGGTTCGAGCTGCATGGAATCATTGAAATATGGATTCCGAATACGGACGGTGCTGTTGCCGATAATCAACCCTGTTGTAATCATCAGTTGGTTTGATGTAAATTTAATAAACATGACATGTTTATATTATGGGATTTGCATTAGGGATGGTAAGCCCGGAATGTTCATGCCTCGTTGCAGTAATAAGTTTTAAAGTTCATTTTTAAATATGCCCCCCTGAACGTGCGCCTTAGAGAGCCACATGAGTAACCACGGCAATCAACGAAACATCAAGAATGACTGCCGTCATGAGGCCTTGAATGGACAAAAAAATTTTTCCATTTTTTTCATTTTTCATGTGAAAATTTATTTAAAATTTTCAAATGATTCGTATAAAATTTGTATGTTCTAAAAAAGACTTAGAGCATCTCTAAATTGAGTACTTAAACAATAATTTAGGTATTAAATTAAAAAATAGCACTTCAACATATACCTAAATCAGCTTCTCAAATTTAACTATCCCCATTTCTACTTTTTTTTGCTACCCACATTTGATACCTCAGTTGGTACTAATGTGTGGCTCGCACCCAAATCCTCATGTGCGTTCAATTCATCTTTACATGGAGATCCTCCTCCCATACGCAACTCACCCGCATTCCCAATGATTATTTTTTTTTCCTCCACCTGTCTCCACCAAGCTCAGGAGCGGGATCGTCTAACAAGCATTAGACGGATGAACACCCATCCATTCCGCATTGGACAATGACGAGATCGGCAGGATGGCAACCTGATCGCCCGCCCCCACTGCAGCCCAGCAGCCCAGTTAAGCCCAACTGCACGAGCTGTGTTCTGGCGGAGGAAAAATTCTTTGTTTTGGCACCAAAGAGAGTTGGAGGAGTGATTATTTCTAGGAGCAGTGATTCTTTCTCCGTTGCTGCCAGGTTGGAAGATGATGTTCATGCATCCAACAAGTGAGTCGTCGTATTACTCCAGAACTTTCTTTTTTATGTCACATTATGATTTGAGTTCCTTGATTTTCCTTTTTCAAACTATAGCATGATTTTTTTCACTACTGTTGTAGTCAAGTTATACAGCGCCATGGTTGCACTTAGAGCGTGTTTGGCATGACTACAGTCTACGGAGTCGAACTCTAGTCTGGATCTATAAAAGCTAGTTAGCTGCTGCCACTTTATTTGTACTGGTTTGTCTTTTCTCATGTTTAATCCATAATCTTAGCTCCAAACGTGTTGAAAGAAATCCTTGGCTCTGTTTGATTGTTTAAGGATATAATGTGCTGCCTAGATTCTATATGCAGTACGAGTTTTTTCACTTCATTTACAACTATCTTTCATGTATGATTTATCTTTTTTTTTTGAATAATGTGCTACCTAGTTTTGCCTCTTAAGTTGGGATGTGATTCATAAATCCAGATGAGGCTTGGAAGTTTTGGTTAACATATGGAGGCCAGATGGGTTTCTGAGGTTAGAAAAAGATACGCAAATAAAGTAAGACTGATGGCAAGGTCACATGCTGTAAGTTTATCTGAGTCTAGTGCGTGCATGTTTGAGTACGAGGACAAAGCAACATTTGAAGAAAAAATTTCCATCTTTAGGACAAAGATGCACAAGAAAACACATGGGTTAGATAGTATTTACAAGGTGAAAGAGAAATGGGTTGAATGCTATATGGAGAATGCTTATACATTGAGCATGTGAAGCACACCATTAAAAGAGAGTTTAAACAATGACTTGTAAATTGATTTCAAATCAGACTTTGATACTATTCAGTTTCTTAAACATTTTAAAAGGTACAGCAAGGAAAAAATCAATAATAAGCTGAAATCAGAATTTGAATCAAGGAAAAAAAATCAAGGGTCAAAGTGCGGATACCTATGTTGTTGCAAGCAAGCAAAGTGTACACACCTGTTATATTTGAAGTTGTTTAAAATCAATATGAAAGCTCCACGACAGCATGCACCAAAATATTGGATGGAAATAATGAGTATCTTGTTCTAGCTGGTACTCTTGGTGAATATTTTGCTGCCAAGCTATACTATAAGTGCTAGATGGAATATTTCTTAAGCTACGCTGCAATTCACTTGTTCTTGAAATACTCAGTAATTGATCAATGTTCAATGTTCTGCACAACCTGCCGATGATTTGAATGTGCAGTGTTCAAAGAACACATGTAATATTTAGGCACATTAAAAACTTGGCTCAATCTCATTAAAAATGATCAAATATTCTAGAGTTGTCTTCAATTTCTTTCACAATTATCTACATTCTCAAATGGTAGAACAATATTGTTTTGCCATGTTACACAATCAGCAGCACACGCACACTCTAAGAAACACTGAAGATGGATTCTAGATACTACAAAAACATTGTGGAAAGGATTCGGCAGCACCACTCGAAAGTAGCTCGGCGTTGGTGTCACCATGGCCACCGAACGTGGGCTCCTGGAGAACAGCTCGCTATATCAGGTGTAAGTTGGTGTGTTGTCACCATGACCACCGTACTTGGGCTCCCGGACGCGGAGCCCTTCGGAAGTAGCTCAGCATCGATGCAACGACACTCCCACACAATACGCTTCTTTTTCCTCATCGGTGGTGTAGGCGTACATAAGCAGATGCGCCAGCTAGGTGGAGTGGTGAAACAAGTGAAGGAGTGGCTTCTTCTTTTTTTTTTTTGAGACATTCGGGGGGTGGGGGACCCCACCTTTTCATTTCAAATCAAATCACATACATGACCATTATGTTACATGTTGTTTGAGACGTTTACAGAGGGGGGTTGAGGGGAGAACACCAAAGCCCAAGCTTGGGCAACATGTCGGTCAACTCGGGCAACCTATAAGACCAAAGCTCGGCATCTTCGCGACATCCCGCGAAAATCCAAGAATAGCAGGTGGCTAGGGAATGGAAGACTATATCTTGACAGTGTTTCCATAATCTCCAGCAGCATAGTAAGAGGAACGCATGAGCAAGGGGAAAGCCAGCAGGGGGCCGCACCAGCCACAATTGGGACACATCATCTTCTGTGAGTGTTATACCAGTGCGGCGCCAAAAACCAACTGCAAAGGAGCACCCCGCGATGAGATGAGCTGCACTCTCAACGTGATCACCACAGAGCTCGCAAACATCTGAGTCCATACAATTCTTCTTTAGCAGATTCTCCTTCGTTTGGATCCTATTTTGCACCAAGAGCCAACCGAAGAACTTCACACCGGGGGTGGGGGGGGCGCGCAATTCTCCCATATGAACTTGTAGTACTCACAGGTGGGTTCGCTTGACACTATGTTTTTATAGACCGTCGAAGAGATAAAGCGGTAGGTATTGTCCTCCCATGGGCAGCGACGAACATCTGGTTTATCAGTCAACACGACATCAGCAAGCAATTCTGATAGCTTGGAGAATTCTTCTGCAGCTACCAATGAGAGCCGAGGAACAAAAGCCTACCGAAGTCCCATACTCAGCATGCTGCAAACTGAAGCTTCTGGTCGCCGAGCATGTGAAAAGAGTGCAGGCAGCGCCTCGGCTAGGGGACCGATTGCAAACCAACAATCCTGCCAGAACGCTATCGCATGACCATTTCCAACTTCACCCGTTGTAAGCAATCTGTAGTCCGGTAGGAGGCATCGTTGGGAAGCCCAGTGAGTGCCGGCCGCTGTTGTCTCTGGGGCTTCCAGGGGGCCATCAAACTCCACCTCAATCCATCAGGCCCAAGCAAAATCAGTGGCGGCATGGGCACGGTGGAGGAGTTTGAAGAGCAAGCATGTGTTCTGAAGGTTAAGATCACGAACACCCAGCCCGCCACACTTCTTGGGGAGGCATGCACGCCCCCCAACTAAGCAGACACTGAGCTCCTGAGACTGACTCCTCCCCGGACCAGAGGAAAGACCGTTGTTGTTTTTTTTTTCCTTTGCCAGCGGAACACAATGACGTGCAGTTTGGTTGCACTACCTCTGGTTTTAAAATATTGACACTGTTGATTTCTAACATAAATTTTGACCATTTATTTTTTTTCAAAAAATTTGTTCAAATATATAAAATTTTGTTCTTATTTGATTTATTATTAGTTTAATTTAAATCATGACTACTAATTTTATATATTGAAATAATATTTTTAAATAAGACAAATGGTCATAATTAATATTAGAAGTTAACGATGTCAATAATTTAAAACTGAAAGAGTATTTTTTTTCATCCATTTTATTAAATCTGAGCTGTTCATTGTTTTTTGAATTTTAAATTGTGTTCCACCAATCTCCATTTCGAGTTTCCCAAACGCCGGGAAGAAATTTTGACTCCGTGTGTAACAGCCTGACGGCGATCGCCCTTCCGGTCTTTTTCATACCCACTCCCAGTCCCACCGTCCCACGAGCACCAATCTATCCTCGGCCCTTCACCTCCTCGGTTCCTCTCGCCTCCTGCTGTTCCCCTTGTCCCCGTCGCCCCGCTCCCTCCAACTCTTCGCAGGCTGCTCGGAGCCTCGATTCCCCTTCTCCTCGTCAGCAGCGCAGCGTAGATCCATGCGGATTCGGATTTTGCACTTGATTTCTCTGGTAAGGGATCCCCATCCTGCTCTGACGGAGGATCCATTCAAAAAATTTTCTTTCTGGGCTGGATTGGACACTCCAAACCGTCTACTTTTCTAAGATTTTTTTTTTCCGTGTGGTGGATTTCCGATTGCAGGGGATGGAGGTGCCGGTGGTGGATTTGTCGTCGGACTCCGAGGACGAGGCCTCCGCGAGCTCGCCCCACCACAAACGTCCTAGGTCGACAGATGATCCAGGCCCTGATCCCGGGGGTGGCTGTTCGGGCTCCGAGGGCCGCGGCACCGACAGCCTCTCCGAGCAAGGGAGTGCGGCGGCTTCGCCACATCAGTTCAGGGATGAGGTGAAGAATGGTGAGGAGAAGGTAGTTGAGGGGGAGAGCGCATGGGCGGCGGGGCCTCCGAAGCTCAATGGTGGTTCGCTTGATACTAGTGACTGTGACATGGAAATCGATAGCGATTCTTGGAGCGCACATGTGGGCAAGGCTGAAGGTGATGGAACTAACAGAGCTGAGGGCTGGGGTGATTGGGGTAGTCAGATGCAATCTGACAGGTTTCAGGGTAGAAATGGGCAGCCAGGGCGGAATGTTTGGGATGAACCCAGACCCGCTGATCCTGTCAACACAGCATGGTGCCCATGGGTTACTGGCATGAGAGGAGACGAGGCTCAGGCTGGCATGTTTGCCCAAGGATCTCAGGCTGCTCGTGAGGTTTCTGAATGTGGTGATATTCTTATGGAAGACAGTAGCTCATCATGGTTGTCGAAGGTCAAGGGGCTACACTTCCCGCTTCCTGATGAGCATCAGCTTAGAGCTAGGCAAATTGAGTTAGATGAACAGTTTGCTCGTGAACTTCAGAAACAGCTTGATCAGGAACTGTCAGGGTCTCAACATTCAGAAGCGGTTCGTTATCTGTACTACTTTCGAGTCTTGATGTGTTGTCCTTTTGATGTCGTCCTCAAATTTTCTTTTTGGCTGCTGCTGCTGCTACCAGCCTACCATTGCTAATATTCTTCTATTGATATATGACAGGTTGATACTGCAATGGCAGAGACACAACAAGCGCAAGATGTCGAGCGTGCCAGAATTGCTGCAATTGAAGGCCAGTCTAGTTCGGTAAGCTACCCTGATGCATCTATTGAGGGATCACTTGGCTTACAGCAATCATATTTACTGTTAACCACATAGTTGCAGTTATGAACTGATATGTTCATTCTTATATCTAATTTGACAGCTGATTGCATCCTGTCAAACTTATTATTGGAACAGAAAAGATAGCATAACATCATAGCTGCCTATGTTCACCTAATACTCAGTGGTTGGCATGTAAATTATTTGTGAATTGAGTCTCAAAATTCATTTAAATATCTTTTGTTGCTCCTGTCTTATGTTGTTGACTTGTGTTTTAACTTCATATTTTATCTACTCTCCAGTTTAGGGCTATGGCATTTCATTTGTATTACTGTTCTTGTTTATCTAAATCCCTATCCCGCCAACTTGTTCTCTCACATGTTCTATGTAATTCAATTTTTTAAACAACTATTCTCATTTTTCTCGTGACACTGTAGCATCCTTCCATTTTTAAAATGTACACATCCGTTTTCAGTCTCAGAGCCAGAGGGACAGATCCATGGCACACTTGTACTCATATGGACGGCGCTCACCTGTCCAAAATTCTACCTCTTGGGTGAATTTTACTCCCTCTCCATTCTGTCCAATGTCAAGCAGAAGAGGATTTGGAAGAAGCTCTGACTCCCCTGAAGTGCAGCGACAGAATGTGAGATGCTTTATAAAATTGTATCTATAGGGTCTCTGTCTGTTTACTGACTCTTGCTCATTTTCAGATGCTCATATCTCAGCTGGCCAGGGGGTGCTTTAGTGAAGATATGGACCTAGAAACGGTTAGACTTTAACTTTTATGCTCTAGAAAATCATGTTTGCTTTGGAATGCTGAGGGCTTTCGTGTAGTTATCTCTCTTATGGCCTTTGCATAGCTGTATCCCCTCCTTATCTAATAAAGAAATGCGCAGGTAGCATGTGAATACCTTAATATTCATAATTATTAACTTATTCTCATAGGCAAAAGAAGGCAAAAAATTAAGTAGGAATATAAAGATTTTGTGTTTCTCTGTTCTCTCTATAATATATTGATTTATTAATACAAATACAGTTTTTTCTTCCCAAGTAATTATAGATGACATAGTTCAAATCAATTAACTTTCATCTACGTGGACCACCTTTTAATTCCTTAATCAGATCTTAATGCAGCAAAAGGGAGTACTTTTCTCTAATGGATTCTGTAAAACTATTTGTATTAACATTACAACAACTATGCTTTATTTTGTGTCTGACAATATGTAGAGAATGGCTGTCCTGGACTCACTTCAAGAGGCATTAGAAAGTTTTGAGGACCCATATTCTCCAGAATCTGATGAGTAAGTACTTGCTGTTTTTTGGCTTTTTTATTTCATCCTGTTTTGTTTGGATGGAAATTTCTGCATATATACAGACAGACTTATCCTCAGAATTGTAAATCTGTTTTTTTTTGGGGGTATATTCCTTTGTATCATTTTGTTTGTGTGGTATCAATGTATCATATTGTGCTGTGTTTTATATAGTATGAAATCTACAATAAACTGGCACACCAGATTGTTTCATATCGTTTGTCCTGTGGGATCTGACAATATGAATGAGAACTTGATGCATTGCTTCTTTGCTTGAGCTTCTTAGTTCTTGTAGATATGTGTTGACTAATGAAATTTTTATTGATCCTCTGTTAGTGAATATGAGAATCTCATAGTACATAATGACAACAACCATCAGAGAGGTGCTTTAGATGTCCAAATAAATAACTTGCCGATGCTGGTTGTTGAGGTTTGAATTCAGTCTTTATCCAAGATAGGCTGTGCATTTCCTTGTGTTTTAAGTGGGCCTAGCTTGACCCAAACGCCTTCCCCCACTATTTGTCAGGTGGAAAATCCTGATGACGCCTGCCCAATATGCTTGGAATGTCCTGCTGCTGGTGATTCCCTTCGGTACTTACCATGCTTTCACAAGTTTCACAAAGAGGTACATGTGGTCTCTGAGATTCATTACAACTTTTTGTTGTGATTTTTCAGTTCTAATGGATACAATTCTTCTGCAGTGCATTGATCCATGGCTTAGGATGAGGATCTCATGCCCCGTTTGCAAGTCAAACATTACCTGACTGTAGGCTGCATCGTCAGATTTACTTTTTGTTGAGCCTGAGAAAAGGATCTCCTTAGATTAGCTGACTGTGGGCTGCAATATGTATATTTTGTTGTTGTGGTCCTCTGTAATGTCACTTAGGCAGCTTAGAAGTCATAATGTCTTGCTTGACCAGAAGCTTGTGTTTTGCGTATGGTGGTTCTTCGTTCCGCTGAGATGATAGAATGGTGATCAAAGTCAGTATTTTTTAGGTTTACTGACTTTTAGGTTTATTAGCCATAACATAACCAGTTACTTATACACCATGCAGGTTTCGCTCTACTCCACTTTTTATATCTGCTGATCTCACTTATCAGTTGCATTGATCCAATCATTCTTAACTGCTTACAGGTTTAGGCCTCCTTTGGAGCCCAGGATTTTTACATAAATCTCACATGAATTTCACAGAAAAAATCAGAAAACAGAAAAATTTTCTTTGTTCTAAAAGAGGCCTTAGAAATCACATTGACAGTCGTACTTTGTGTCTTCCGATGCCAGTCCCGCGTGTTGTTTCTGTTGATTCTGAACACTAAATAATCATGCAGTATTGCACGTTCAGTTTCAATACTTTTGACACTTGATGTATCGCTGCACTTTCATCTCCAAACCATTGTGTTCTTGATTGTTTTAGCCTGTGAGGAAACACTTTGTTTAAATTTTGTAGGTATTTACGTTAGATCGAGGGTATACCCACTATCCCTACATGGAACCTTCACGTATTCATCCATATCCCTACATGGAACCTTCACGTAATCGTCCGTGGTGCTGGCATCGTCCACTCTACCCCTGCTATCAGGTGGGACGCAGCCGTCACGCATCCGCCGACAGGTTCTTTTGCCGGAGGGGGGGGGGGGGGGTGCCACGGGCAAGGATGGAGGTAAAAAAAATTTCTTCACACCGCACAGAGATGCAGTCCAACCCTCCTTGTCACTGCCAAAGAGGCTCCCCCCCCCCCCCCCTCCCTTGCAAAAAAACCATCGACGCGGGGCGAGCCGTCCGCGCGTCTGGATGGACGGTCGTGGCGGTTGGGCCGCACCTACGCGCACGGTGGAAAAATCCGCACATGATGGAGGAGCCTCTGATAATGGGGGTTGGGGTGTCCGCTTTTCTCTCAGACTCACATCCGTCCGACGTGACGGCAGCTGTGACTTCCAGCAGCGAGTAGCAAGGGTAATGAGTAGGCTACGCTAGCTGCAAAGCAAGCGGCAACCCTATGGCCAAGCCCCCAGCGTATGGGATGGGATGGCAACGGCTCGGGTACAATATTAGATCTGCACCACACCTGTATCTGAACCCGTTGAGTTTCAGATAGGTGTTGGGTCTCAGATGGGTTTTATCATAAAGTGCATATATATCACATTATACACATGGGTGTTGAGTCTCTGTCGAGTTTTGAATCGGGTATCGGGTCCTCGTCGGGTTTTGGATCGGGTTTCGGGTCTTTTGTCGGGTTTCAGATCAGAATACGGATCTTTTGTTGGGTTTCAGACCGGGTTTCAGGTCTCTTATCAGGTTTTGATGGTGGATTAGGCCTAAAAGGCCAATTGGGCCTTATAATTGATTGTATTGGGGGCTCGACGGGGCACCTACGGATGCAAAATAAAACCCTACCCGATATTATGCGTGTCGGATGCGGGTGCGACCCGCGAGAATTCTCACCTCGACACTCGCACCCGCTGGGTCTAAAACCCGATGGAAACCCGAACCCAAGACCGGAATTGCCATCCCTACCCATGTGAGCAGGCATGCGCCGCGTGCCGCAGGAAATGAAGCTGAGTGTTAACTGCGTTGCTCGTCACAATTATAAGTCATTCTAGTTTTGAGTGTAGGGGTTAAGGTGAAGAAAATATCGATGCATCTTTTTATGAGAATGAATGTAACAGAGCAGTAGCAGCTATACGTGATCCATCGGGAAATTTTGTCAAGGGAATGGCTACCTTGTTACCAAATATGGAATCAGCCTTAGTTGCTGAAGCGGAAGTGTTAAGAGCAGGTTTGCAGCTGTTAGAACGGGATTCATTTGTGAGTGTAATACTGGAAACTGATTCTCTAGTGATTGTGGATTTGTGGAACAAGAAGAATTTTTCCAGAACAGAAGTAGGTTCTATTCTAACAGATATGGAGTTTCTTTGTTCTGGTTTTCACTCCTTTGCATTAGGATTTGTTAATCGTGATGCCAATTGGGTCGCACATCTAGGTGCTAGGGAAGCAGCTTATTTCAGGACAGATTTTATTTGGCATTATCTCCTGGCTTCTTGTTGCCAAGCTTGCAACATGATTGTAGTTATAATGATTAATGAAAGTGCTTCTCTGATTAAAAATAGAGATAGAGATTTACTGGGAAGAGAGAAAGTGTATTGAAAAGAGAAAAATATGTATTAGAAATGAGAATGATATGTACAAGGAACAAAATTTAAATGCTAAAATGGCTTATAATTATGAACAGAGGTAGTATTTATTGAATGACTTTTCGCTAGCGTCTCAGGGCCAGCGTTCCACTCTGAAGGACACAAACACAAATACCCAGATCAAACCTAAAGCTTCCTAGAAACTTCACAGAAATTTTATATACATTTTAGAGAGAATATTCAAATTGATCATTAAACTATACTCAAAAGCTCAATTTTATCCTTCAACTCTTAAAAGGTTCAATTTAGTCATTGAACTTTTGTTAGACGCATATTTTTATCCCTGAGCTGATAATGCGACATGCCACATCAGCACATGGATTGCCATGTTAGCTTCTAAATTTCTAAAATTTCTCTCAAAAAGTAATTCTTTTTTTGGATCTATTTTAAACACCATATTTCGTAGAATTAATGTAACAAACCAGCTTCTCTTTTGAAATATTTTTAAAATTCAATGCTTTTTTATCATTTCGACATATTTGAAAATATTTTATATGTTTGATATCTTCATATATCACTTCATTTTTTAACAAAATTGAATCTTCTAGTAATTGAAACATTTGAAATGATAAATTTTTAAGACAATAGAAGTATTTAAAATTTCAACATTTTTTACATATCATTTCGGTAGTATTTTCATGTTTGATTCTTAACATATGCCAAAAATTGACAAGCATAAAAGATTTATTATACAATATCTTGTTTTATTGCATTAATTGTACTAAACATGATGGTCCAAATGGATTCAGAAATAGAGTTACAGTTTGATGAAAAATCAATTTGAAATTCAGAATCTTAAATCAAAGCTTACGTGGCAATCCACACACTGACATGGCGTGCCACGTGGTAGCCACATCTGCTTGGGTTTAAAGCTTACTCTCTAACTAAAGTTTAAAGATTAAATTGGAACTTTAGAAAGTTGAAGGATAAAAGTGAACTTTTATGTATAGTTTAGGGACCAAAATTAAGTATTCTACCTACATTTAATATAAATATATTCATTTATTTTTTTAAAAAACACAGAATTTGACAAAAAATTACTAGGTTCTAGAGGAGCCTAATACACAAACAGCCGCAAGGTAGTACGTAGTACTCCTTATAGCTGGTTATGTGAGCTGGGCCAAATGGGCTAGACCGGTCCAAGGCATGACACGGGCAACGCCTGAGTTTGGCCGCAAGCCCGCATAGGCATAGTCCAATTAAGCCGACCAGACTAGGCATGCGCACGTTGCCCACGAGGCCTGGCCCAGCACGGGTAGGTTGTGTGAGATTTTTATTTGAATTTTTAATGTTAAATACATGTAATTTGTCCCAATTATATTTAAAATTTAATAGTTTAAATACTAGATAATTAGTTTTTTGGAATTTCTCGAGGGAAAAAATAAAATTTATATATCTTCCTAGCCTGAATCAGCCCGGCCCAGCTCGGCACGACCCATGTAAAAATGGTTGTACCGTGCTTAGACCCCGGCTGACGGCCTGCAGGCCGACACGACACGGCGATTATTTAATGGGCCGTGCTGCACCGTTGGCCACCTATAGTACTCCTATATGAGTATGATGTACAATCAAATTCATTTTTCTGGTGAGGCGGCACAATTATACCATTGTGTACCTGGTTTGTGATTCGAAGAGGAGCATTAGTTAAGTCTATCAAGAAAGAGCTGCATGCAGAGTTTTGCATTTGAAATGCGACAATATGCTGCACATGTCGAACCACATGGTGTCGCTGGTGGGATATGTAATCATTTTATACAATCAATTTCATGGATCAGCGGAAAGTAATGATATACTGTGGTTAAAAAGGAAGTTATTTTTAGACAAGGGATAATACTCACTTTGATCCCTAAACTATGCTCAAAAGCTTTGTTTCATCCTTCAAATTTTAAAACGTTTAATTTAGTCCTTAAACTTTGGATATAGACTTGGTTTCATCCCTAGTCTGATGTGGCTGCACACATGGCATGCCACATTAGCACGTAGCACGCAACATCAGTTTCAATTTTAGATTGTTAATTTCAAATTATTTTTTCTTTCAAACTGTAATTCAATTTTTGGATCCATTTAAAACATCATTATTATAATTAATGCAACCAAAAATATTTTGTTTGGGAATATTTTTATGTATCATTTCAACATAATTTGAATATGCTATATATTTTTGATATTTTTCATATGCAGCTTCATATTTTAACAAAATTGACTCTCAAAGTAAACTAAATCTCTACTTCTTAGAAAGCATAGTTTTTTTTTCTTGATACACACGGCAAAATGTATCCAACAGATTTGGGTTAGACTATGTGTACACGGAAAAATGCATCTAGAGTTATCTTTTTTACAAATCTGACAGATGAAATCTCTTCATAGATACCTGTTACAAATCTAATGGATGAGCTCTTCCGGATCTTTCAGATCTTAGACCCACAAAGACTATTGTTAGTTAACCAAACACAACTACTGAGAACAAATATATGAGATATAATGAAAGTTGTTGGAAAATAAAATAAATTCTCATTTTAATGTTAATATATTGTTTCTTAAATTAATATTTTTTTTAGACCGTAGCATTAGTACGGACATTGGAACTAGTGTTAGAAATGATATTTGTTATCGGAATAGAAGTATTGAAATATTTTTTCATATCATTCGGTATAATTTCATGCCTGATTCTCAACATAGTCCAAATGTTGGAAAAAAATAAAAAAAATACAATCATACAAGATCTGGTTTTGTTGCATTAATTGTAAAAAATATGATGATTAAATCAGATTTAAAAATAAAGTTACGGTTTGAGAGAAAATCAACTTAAAATTCGTATTCTAAAATTGATGGTGATGTGTCTTTCCACATGCTGACGTGGCATGCTACATGGGTAGCCACATCATCCGACGAATGAAACGGATCATGTAATCAAAGTTCAAGGACTAAGTTGGACCTTTTGAAAGTTGAAGGATGAAACAAGCTTTCATGCGTAGTTTAGGGATTAGATTGAGTATTTTCTCTTTAGACAATGATATAGTCTATAAAATATAATTTTTATTTTTATTTTCTATAAAAACATTTATTAAAATATAACATATATATACTTTTATAAAATTACTTTTAAGATAAATCTAATCATATCATTTCCATATTTGTAAACTTAATAAGTTAAAACTTATTTTTAATTTATATTTACAATGTTTGACCAAAACATTTTCCCACGACTTAGGAGTAAGAGTAATTTGAGAACCAGAGGGTGTATACAGGATGTAATATTATAAAAATTAGAATTCTAAATGGACTGGTTATAGTAATATAAGATCTTCTCGGGTCGAGAGAACATATGATGACATACTTGCGGATGTTCCTAAGTAGCAAAAGTACAAGTATAGATAATAATTGAGATAATACTCAATTCCTTTTCTGAACTATCATCAAAAGCTCACTTTCATCATTCAACTTTCGAAAGATTCAGTTTAATCTGTGCATTTCATCATTCAACTTTCAAAAGATTCAGTTTAGTCCTTGATTTTAGTTTGGAGGATCAATAAGTAGCAAGAGTACAAGTATAGACAATAATTGGGATAATACTCAATTCCGTTCCTGAACTATCATCAAAAGCTCACTTTCATCTATAGCTGACCAACGGGCCATGCTAGGCCGGCACGGCCCGAGCCCAACTGGGCTCGTGCCCTTTTCGAGACGGCCCGGTGTAAGCTTCATGACCTCCTAAAAGGTATAAATTGATTTTTGTGATTGAATGAACATCATAGGTAATGGTTGTGATTGTAAGTTTCACCCCGCTAATCTCTACAACATGGTAGGTTTTCTCGATGGATGACAAAGGATGTTCTCAAGAAGAGGAGTTCTGGGCATTGGAGGACCAAGGCTAAGGACTAGCTAGAGAGTCAATAGGAATGCCGGTACTATTAAGAGGGGTCAAGTCATTCATCTCCTGTCATATAAGTGTTTGAGGGTGTGAATGCTCTTTAGTTACCTCTGAAAGAACTGAAGATGGCAGAGGAAGCGAAATCGAACACCGAAACTCAAGTCCAACTGAAGATGCGTCATCGGACAGTCCGGTGAGCCCTGGAGGAGCCAGACTAGAGAGAGGTGCTCTCTAGAGTCGAGGTGGAGCAGTCATCGCAGAGTCCGGCGGTGCAGTGACCAGACAGTCCGGTGAGCCAGAAGTTGAAGTCCAGAAGAGGTGTCTCTGGAAGTCCAAAAGTGAAGGTCGCTGGACAGTCTGGTGAAGGTATGCACCGAACAGTCCAGTGTCACATGGAATGGATTCCAGAGAGAGTGTTTCCCTGGTCTGCGAGAAGACAAGTCAAATGGTTGTTTCTAGACTTGGAGCCTATTTAAAACGTGGAGGGGGACGTTTTATCATCTGCCTGAGGTTTGAATTACTGGAGGAAACTTGTAAGACGCTAAGGGACACCATCAAGAGAGCATAAGACAAGATTAGAGATCTTTGGTGCTAGTAGGAGAGTAATAGGGAGCATTCATATATTTTTAGAGCTTGTGGGGCTTGAGAGAAATGATCTTTGCCTATTACTCTTGGTTTTGGTAGCCTAGACCGATTAGGAGTTGGTATTTAAGCTTTCGAGGAGATTGTGGAAGACGACGCCCAGTTTGTATGCGGTTTCAGGTCTCCGCTCAAAAGAGACACCAAAAGTGAGCGCCCGAGCCTTGGAGGCTTGCTCTAGCGCTTGGCTATTGTGTGTGACAGTCAGGCCACCGGTGTCTTCACTCCGGGAGTGAAGCGTAGCCTTGTGAGTATCGTTCCGAAAACGATGGGAGGAACCAAGACTCCAACGGAAGAGGTTCGACAAGGATTAGGGGAAGGCGCCTACCTTCCGAGACCTCGGAAAAAATCGCTGAGCATTCTCTTACTCTCTTTTTACTTTCCACATTTCATTTTGAGTAGAGTTGCTAGGTTGTTTTGCGATTCCTCTTAGTGGCTATCGTGCTAGTGCTTGCTTGTTTTCTTATTTATCACTAGCATTGTTAGGGGTCTTGGTCTATTAGAATTGCATAGGATTGCTCTTGTTTTGATTAAGTCTCATAGTTTCAGTTTGTAGCGAGTTAAGTCATATAAGTCCACCGATTTAACCCTCTTCTCGGTGTTCTTGATCCTTACAAGTGGTATCAGAGCTAAGTGCTCATTTTTTGGGCTTCACCGCTTTGAGTTAGGATGCCGAACAAGATGGAGAGTCCGGCTGTGTTTGATGGGGATGATTACTTATATTGAAAGGCTCACATGCAAGCCTATCTAAAGTCAATCGATGGGAAAGCATGGCAAGTGACCCAAAATGCTACAAATGAGAATGAGAGACTTGATCCTATCTTTATCAAGTTTAATGCAAAGTCCAAGAATGCTATCTTTGGGTGCATTTTTAAGAATGTGTTCTCTAGAATTAATGCTTCTTGCACCGCTCATGAAATATGGTCTCAATTGCAAAATATACATGAGGGATCCTTCGAGGCCAAGAAAGAGCGTTACTATATTTTTAAGAACAAATACGATTCTATCATTATGTTGCCTCATGAGAAAGCTAATAATGTCTACTTTTGTTTGCATGTAGTGGTAGAGGAGATCAACGCCTTGAGCCTCAAGAGCAAAATTGAAGATGTTGAGATCATGAGGAAGCTCTTAAGATTGTTGTCGCCAAGCTACAATGCCATCATCACGTGTCTCTTACATGTCAACTTGGCTACTCTTACTGTGGGCATCATGCTTGGTAAGCTCATGGCCTAGGAGGGGTATATGTTGGGCACCTCCACCAACACTCAATTGCCCAAGAATCTTGCCCTTCAAGTTGAAGAATCTCTCAATGTCAAGAGCAAGAAGAAGAAGAAAGTGAAGGAGAATGAGGATGATGAGAGCGATAATGAGGACCTTGCTCTCAAATGAAGAAACTATTTCGCAAGAGAAGACCTTCATCCTCAAAGCGAAACTTCAGGTGCTTCAATTGTGGCAAGAAAGGCCATTTCGGTAAGGAGTGTCTCAAGCCCAAGAAGGAGACCAAGGCGAAGAAGAATTCTCCGCACAAAGCCTACATTGTTGGTGAGTGGCTCACCGATGATGATGATTTGGACACTTTCCCTTCTAGTGAAGAAGAGCTTGCGGGTATTGCTATGATGAGCTCCACCAATGAGCTACCACCATCACCTCTTTGCTTGATGGCCCGAAGTTGTGAGGGCTATATGGATGAAAATGATGATCTTGATGAAAAAGAGGAGGAATATGAAGATGAGGATGATGGACCTAGCTATAATGATCTAATTCTCTTTCTTGAGAAGGCCAACAAGACCATCATTAAGAAGAGCAAGAAGATTGAGGTGGTGACCAAGGAGCACGAAGTAGCGGTATTCTGAGTTTGAGAGCTTGAGGGTAAGCTCAATGCCCTAAAGCACTCTCATGGTGTTCTACGTGAGTTTTATGAGTCTCTCAAAGAGAAGCACATAGAACTAAGTGAGAAGCATAAGGCATTGGTCCTCACCCATGAGGCTCTTGATCTTGAATCTCTTTAACTCTTCTAAGCATTTAAATGAAGCTTTTACTTCTTGCAATTAACACACTTCGAGGAGAATACTTCTCTTGAGCCATCTATTTTGAAAAATACACAAAGCTCAAGGAGGAGCAAATTCAAAAGGAAATTCTAAGTCGGAAGTCAACAACCACAACCACATGGGCCTAGGATCATATCCTTCCTCTATCAACATCATTGGCAACGAAGATGAGATCCCCGCTTGGATAGTCCCGCTCATGACCAATGACTATTATTGTGAGAAGTCTTGCCGTGATGGACCCGCTCCAAGGATTGTCCTAAGGTGAACGAGTCTAAGATTATGCCTAACACTCATCTTTTACATGAAGATATGCATTACAAGCTCTTTAGGGACAAGGATGGAAAGGTGAAGGCTAAGCCGCTTGGACCGCCAACGACAAGCGGACAATCAAGAAGATTTGAGTCCCCAAAGTGATCGTGGACCGAGAGAGTAAGCCAAAACTCTCTTGAGTTCCCAAAAAGAAGTGAAGGGACCAAGGTGGTGGACCATGAAACAAATTGAAGATTCTAGAAGTTCGCCACATGCGATCGAGCTTCAACGCCAATCTATTCTTCAAGCAAGTTTCCCTTGTACATAGTAGAGTAGGTTTTTTTTCTTGTCTTGCATAGTAGTTAGGACTCCTTTGTGGACTAGATGTTTGCACTATCATGCATCATGTGTAAAAAATAAAAAATAAAAAAAATTAGTCAACGCCTAACCATCTTGACATATTCATGTGCATGGGGGAAGAGCTTGAGAAGGTGGTTTGGCTATCTCAAGGCAAAACGGTGGGCTTATGGTGAACAAGCTTGAGATGGGCCAAACTTGACGTTGAGCATGCTTTAAATTTCTTGCATTAACTAGCTTATTGAGCATGCATTGCATATAGGAACCACGGAGGAGGCGTTATCCCCGGAGAAAGTGACTACACTGATCATATGAATTCACACACTCCTAGAAGGGATAACTAAAGCAATTGTGTGCTTCGTGCCATTGAACCCTGTGTCTAATGGTCTCTAAGACTTCCACTTACGCAGACTGTGAACATGGGTTCTTACATTCCCTTTTTGGCGCCTTCTCGCATGGGTTTTATTGCACGATCTTATTGCGATTTGCGAAAACTAACCCTTCGAGAGTTATCTATTTGCAAAAGAGTGTTTGAGAGTTCTATTTTTAAGACAAGTGTGATGTTTATTTGATTCTTCCATGAGGACACTTGAATTCTAGAAAGAAATTCCTTGAATCGGCAATTCTTTGAGGTCCCCGGACATTCCGGCACCTTCACCGGACAGTCCGGTGACTATATCTTTAGATCAGTCACTTTGCAAAATTAGACAGACATCGGACTTCCGGCGATATCACCTGACAGTCCGGTGACGGAAAAAGAAGCGGGTGCTTCTCTGAAATCGGAATTCTTCGGACACCAGACAGTTCGGACATTTTAAGTCAACGGACAATCTTCTTGGACCAGACATTCTGGTGATCTCTTTCGATCGGTGAATCTCGGCAATCCGCTTAAACCCCAATTGATCTCAGCCGTTGATTCTATTTTTAACATTCGCACGGCACTCTTTCTTCGTCATTCTCGCCGTACCCGTGCGTCTTGCTGCCGATCACCCCTGCGCTGTCCGCCTCGCAAAGCCCGTCACCGTGCGCCACCACCCTTGCTCCGCCGTGTCATGCGCCGCCACCTGCTCACCTGCGGCCTCGCCGTGTTGCTGATCCACACGCTCGCACCGTCATCGTGCCTCGCGCACACCACCATGGCTAGCCCACGCTGCCCTAGTGCTGCCGCGCCACTGCACATGCGCTGCGCTGTCTCTGTTGCCTCGCCGTCGCACCACCGCCGTGAAGCTTTGCCTCGCTGCCCTAACTCGTGTCCTCACCATCGTTTGTCATTGCAACCGAGCCCTAGTGTTCCTAGCAAAAGCCCTTGTAGCGCTTTGGTTTCTCGCATGATTGGACGTGTTTCTAGCATTCTCTTCAGCGGTATTTGGCACTTCTTCATCCGTTGTATTGTGTCTATCATCTCTGTTTCATCGTTAATGCCCCGCATGCCCTAGAGTCTATTGATTGCAAAAATTGGTAGAGTTTGATAAAAGTTTAATCTTTTGTTGCCAATTAAAGTAATTAGTTGAAAATTCTCGTACTTAGTGCCATTTTGAGGTTATCTCTTGTATATTTTGATATGGCATTAAGTCCTCTTGTCGCTAGTGTCACATTGTTGTTATTTGAATTGTGGCATTAGTCCGTCGATATCACCGTTGATCTTATTTGATTTATTTGATCGGTGATATGCCCTTGTTTCACCGCTAGGATTTCTATGTGCGTCACTTATCTGCATTGCTTACAACATATATCTATTCCTATGTGGTGCAGTGACAGTTGGGCAGTGGTTCAAGACAGTGGACAGTGATAGTTTCAGAGTCAGATACTCAGCGGCATTCTAGATCTCTCTTGGCCGGGTTGAGAGCCAAGCTCTTAATTCTATCTTTTGTTGTCAGCTTGTTAGTTGAGCTTCAGAGACAATATTTTTAGTGACAGTTGACAGTATGGGCCGTCAGAGATCATCTAATGAGAAGGGGAATGACAAGGCCGTAGAGCCTAAGAAAAAAAGAAGAAGAAGCAGAGGACAGGTGATCCAGAGTGGGATAGAGCACTGGCAGTAGCAAAGGTGGATGTGCCACCACACAGGAGGAGTGGTGCTATGAGGATTGGAGGTGCAGAGGGCCAGGAGGAGCTGAGGAGGTTAAGCCGTCAGAGAGTGGCGACCACCCCCTCGGTAACAGAGGTGCAGCCGCGGAGAGCTCCTGCTATTCGGTAGTTGAGAACCATAAAGGGAGAGGCAGCCCAGATAGCGTCACAACCGAGGTCACGAAGGTGCCCTCACCAGAGGACTGGGGTTTGCAGCATTTGCACATCTAGAGCCGAGAGAGCTCGCCGGGCTATGGCCAGGATTGCTGAGGAGGAGGTTGACGTTGCGAAGGTCAAGGTCCCGGCCATGAAGGTCAAAAGGAGAGTGGATCTCACAGTCTGGGTCCCCGTGGAGCGACATGTAGATGCTGGTCAGTTTTGGACCATTCTTTAGTGGAGGATATATGATGCTCTCAGGAGACAGCTTGCCACTAAAGGTAAGAGCTCAGTGTTTGCTACTCATCGCCACTGTTCATTTGAGGTACTGAGCCGAGGAGCTGGGACAGACAAGGAGGAGCAACTTACATATTTGGCTGGTCTGACAGAGTTGGTCACCCAGCCCCTAAGATATAGTGAGGAGGTGGTACTTCAGTTCTATGCCTCCCTATGGATCTTCCCAAACTACTCAGCTTTCGTTTATCTACAGAGGGAAGTCACACCAGTTTTAGCTATCCGATATCATAGCTGCTATGGAGTTTCTTTCTTTAGAGACACGGATCCATGCATTGGCCTATCCAGACTCCACCATACAGACCTTTTGGAGGGATGGAGCCTAGTGATGAGAGGATGAGCATTGCTTACCCACCACCGTTCCCGCCACCGCATGAGGAGAATTACTCGAGGCACCCTCTATGGCTTACACACGAGACTCCTGTTTTGAGAGGGCTGTTGGGCAGGACGCTAGCCTCAAGAGCTGGCTACAGAGAGAGGGTGATCATTTTACATCAGTGGCTGCTCTACTTTTTGATAAGGCATGAGGTGTTTGATTTGATCGATATATTGCTAGCACAGATGGAGGATGTGATCTATGAGGGGACAGAAGCATGTCAATTACCATTTGCCCTGCATATTTGTCTGTTGCTGAGGAGAGCTTGAGTGATGACTAAGGTAGAGTACGCTGAGTTGCCAAAGATCACAGCTGCTTTCAGTCCAGTCGAGCCGTCCAACTCGAAGGTGCTTCAAGTGTCTGTTTCACAAAGCACCCCTAAAGGAGAGAAGACTATAGCCCCTGAGGAGTTTGGGCAAGATATTGAGGCTCCAGAGGGAGCACAGCTAGGGGTTGGGAGCACTAAGTCTCTAGGTTAGGCCGAGACTCCTACCTCTCGTGTCACATGACTCTGCTCTTGCTGCCAGATTGGATGCTATTTAGGCAGAACAAGCAGGAGCAGGATGAGGGGGTCAGACGTGAGAGGGCCGAGTTCGAGGAGAGGATTCGACTCGAGTGCCTCCAGATTGAGGAGAGGCTATGAATGGAGAGGTAGCTTGCAGAAGAAAGGAGATGGTAGGACAGAGAGTTTCATGAGAGGTCGCAGTGGACTCAGTTGGAGATGGTAGCGGCCATATCTTATATTTCTGCTGGATTTGGAGCGCTAGCATCATTCCTCCAAGGGATCGGGAGGCCACCTTTGCCTGCCTTTCCAACGATCGCACTACCGGGTCCCCTGCCTTCGTAGCTATAGCCGATAGCTTCTCAGCCACAGTAGTAATCTATGCCAGCCTTCACAGCTTAGTTGCAGCAGAAGCAGCCCAGCTTCAGCACCCTACTCCCAACTCTGTTATCACCGTTTGTACCTTTTGGAGGAGCCAGCGCTGCCATGACTACCGGAGGAGCCAATGTGCCAGTTACATCTTCTCAGTTCTCTCCGGTTTCCTTATTCTTTTTGTCGCCACTTCTTGTGTCAGCTGAGCTCAGAGTTTCAGTGCCGGCATTAGAGACAGGGACAACAGTGGGTAGTTCTCCGCTTCTCCGAGAGTTCTCACCTTCGAGGCTACCACTGTTGAGTCAGTTTTGTCAGAGCTACTGCCAGAGGTTTCAGAGACAGAGCCCACAACCACCATAACTAAGCAGCCCAGTGTGTCTGATGCAATTATTTTGGTCGAAGCCGGATACTCTATAGAGGAGGCAGCTCAGGCCCTTGCCAGTGCAAACCAGTCAGCTTCAGTTGATGGCAACAAGCCTTCCCTGACGTCTTCTTTCGGTCTGAGTGCTTTTGATGACCCTGAGCAGCCAAGAGATGAGTCAGCAGTAGCAGCAGAGCCAGCAGCCACCTATAGTTACTGCACCTGATCCTCCAGTCTCACCTTTAGAGGATTAATTTCTTCTTAGGTCTAGGGTGTTGGGAGTGTGACGTGTGGTTGTAGCGCTTTTGAGTGGCTAGATGTCTAGGGAGAGGCCGTGGATGGGTAGATATGGCTCTGAATCTTTTGTTTGGCGGATTTCTTGGCTCTTCTGTGACATTTTTGATGAGCTCATGTTCTATTTGAACTTTTAGCTCATTGAGATTCACTTTGTTTCTAGACTAACCCTGTGACTATTGTGTATGGCTCCGTTGTGATTGTCTTGCAGGTTCTCTAGTGCATTGCGCTTCTGTTTATATCTATCGTGCACTAACCTCTATCTATCTAGCATCTCTCTTCTCTTTATGCTTCCTCGATGCCATCTTTTTGTTTGATTAGATGACAAAGGGGGAGAGATAGTCCTCACAACAGAAGAGAGATCATTTCCAAAGAAAGACAAAGGGGGAAACTCATGCAAATTTCTACGAGGAGTCATCAAGGTAAGGGGTAAGTATTTCTTTGAGATGCGTTTTCTTACTTTGACTTATATCATCTCATTTAAAATTTGGTTGTGAGTAATATGGTTTTCATTAATCACCAAAAAAGGTGAGATTGTAAGCTTCATAACTTGCTAAAAGGTATGAATTAATTTTGATGATTGAAAGAACACCATAGATAACGGTTGTGATTGTATGTTTCACCCCGCTAATCTCTACAACATGGTGGGTTTTCTCGATGGATGACAAAAGACGATCCCAAGTAGAGGAGTTTCGAGCATTGGAGGACCAAGGCTAAAGACAAGCTAGAGAGTCAATAGGAACACCGATACTATTAAGAGAGGTCAAGTCATTCGTCTCCTGTCATAGAAGTGTTAGAGAGTGTGAATGCTTCTTAGTTACCTTAGAAAGAACTAAAGATGACAAAGGAAGCGAAGTCGAAGACCGAAGCTCAAGTCCAGTTGAAGATGCAGTCACTGAATAGCCTGGGGGGCCCTGGAGGAGCCAGTCCAGAGAGAGGTGCTCTCTGGAATCAAGGTGGAGCAGTGACCGGACAGTCTGGTGGTGCAGTGACTGCACAGTCCAGTGAGACAGAAGCTGAAGTCTAGAAGAGGTGTCCCTAAAAGTCCAAAGGAGAAGGTCACCAGACAATCCGGTGAAAGTATGCACCGGACAGTCCAATGTCACATGAAATGGATTCAAGAGAGGGTATTTCCCTGGTTTGCGAGAAGACAAGTCACCGGACAGTCCAGTAGGAGCAGTCACCGGACAATCTGATAATTGAAAAAGCAGTTAGTTTTATGACATCACATTTCAATGGTTGTTTTTGTGCTTAGAGCCTATTTAAACCTTGGAGAAGGATGTTTTGCTATGTGCCTGAGGTCTGATTACTGGAGAAAACTTGTAAGAGGCCAAGGGACACATCAAGAAGCACAAGACAAGATTAGAGATCTTTTGTGCTAATAGGAGAGTGATAGAGAGCATTCATACACTTCTATAGCTTGTGGGCTTGAGAGAAGTGATTTTTGCCTATTACTTTTGGTCTTGGCAGTCTAGACCGGCTAGAAGTCGGTATTCAAGCTTCCGAGTAGATTGTGAAAGACAACACCAAGTTTGTACGCAATTCCAGGTCTCCCGCTCTAAAGGGACACCAAGAGTGAGCACCCGAGCCTTAGACGCTTGCTCTAGCACTTGGATCTTGCGTGCGACAGTCAGGCCGTTGGTGTCTTCACTACGAGAGTAAAGCGTACCTTTGTGAGCATCGTTCCGATAACGACGGGAGAAATCAAGACTCCGACGGGAGTGGATCAATGAGGATTAGGGAAAGGGGCCTATCTTTCGAGACCTTATAAAAAATCGCTGAGCATTCTCTTACTCTCTCTTTAATTTCCGCATTTCATTTTGAGTAGAATTGTTAGGTTGTTTTGTGATCACTCTTGGCGGCTGTCGTGCTAAGGCTTGCTTGTTTTCTGTACTTACCACTAGCATTGTTAGAGGTCTTAGTCTGCTAGAATTGAATAGGATTGCTCTTGTTTTGATTAAGTCTCATAGTTTAAGTTTGTAGTGAATCTATAATATTTATATAATTGCCACCCACTAACATCCTAATCTAACCTCTCGTGAAGCCACGCCATCTCTTTTATTTCAACCATTCGATCTCGAGTTCAAATCTAGACTGTCACTCTTTTGATCTTCCTCTAGGCATCGTCAGTTTAATCCCCGCCCTTCCTCCTCCCCCTGCATGGCTGCAGCTTCCCATGCTGCCGCTTTGCTTCCAATCCCCCTCGCCTCGCCGCTGCTTCGCTTCCCTCCTCCTTCAGCTTCCCTCCCCACACACGCGCCCTGGCACTACCACATCTTCCCCCACCCACGTGCCTGACTCCTTCCAATGCCCCTTCTTCTTCGCCTCCCCATGCCTGCCACCAACTGTCAAGGCGTTGCCACGCAAGACCCTACCCAAGGTGATATCCTACAGACCGCTGCCAAACACAACCGCAAAATCCACAACCTGTTCAACAATTGACGCATTCGCAGAGTTTCAGTGTGCTCCTCTTCTTGCCTCCCTTCCATTGCCTGCTTGCTTGACTTCACGTAGTCTGACTGCACTCCTATTTTCAGGTGAGAGCAGCGGGAGTTCTTCATCAACCTCTCAAGAATGAGTACCAGAAGCATTTGCAAGAATCAATTGAAACAGCTAAAGCAGGAAAGGAAGAGTACCTCCTGATAACCAGAGGCAGGGGATCAACAATCTTGCTTTCGAGCCACGGCAGGACGCCAATCCTCGTCAGAAGAGACACCATTCAATTCGTGCGCATGGTGGGTTCAGGCTCTCAGCCTCAGTCAAATGAAAAGGTAAGCAAAATCCACTGCTAGAAATAACCATGATTCATTCAATAATCCCTAAATGAAATATTTTTATTCGATGGCAGGCCTCCTCACTGCAAAGAACAGATTGTGGACAAAGAAACGAATAACCTGAGATGGAAGAGCATACTTACCAGCAAGCAATGGATGAATCACAACAAGGATGAAATGGATAACACAATCAAGGGTACAGGAGAAGCAAGGAAGCGAGGGGAGCTGCAGTGGATCTGAAAAAAGTAGCGGGCAGGTGGAGTGAAGATCCTGCAAAAATAATGAATAAATGAAATTGTTTGGCTTTGGACTTAGATATCATCGACGATCAACAAAGAGGACGCATATCGAGGTTTATGAAAAACATCACAATATTAGATGATTCCCCGGCCATTGCCGTGGGAATTTCCTTAAGCTGAATTGTTTCGTATGTAACTGTCATAATTGATTGATTTAGAATTTTATCAACTGATTCAATTTGTTCTTCTCTATTTTTTTATACTTACATTTCATATTATCTCAAAATGGGAGCAAAAAGACAGCTAGGATGTTTTTTTTTCATTTAGTTCAACACTTACACATCCGAAGAACAATTGTTCTCAAATTATGAAATAAATTGCAATATGTTTCAGCTTTTCTATAATTTCAGTTTTTTTCCTTTATATTTTTTCATCCATTTTTAATATGATGCTTGAATTTATCGCATCAACACATGTGGTACCTTGCTCAACTATTTCTTTTGCATCGTCAAGGTTGGAGTTGGAGAAGACATCTTTTCTACACTTAAATGGTCATAGAATTTGTTATATGGCAACAATCAGTTTTCAGTTGATTTTCATTTCCCTCTGTTCGTTCATGGAAAAGGGGAAACTAGAGCTCCTCTGAACCATGGTGAGTAAAGAGGTCTTATAACAGGCGATACACCATCCTTGAAGGTAATCAAGTACTTGCTGCTTTTCTATGTGTGCTAATAGAAAAAAAACATCTACTATATATATTTATTGCACTTTCAGGAGAAAGGTAGGCAAGGTGAGAAATTGTCATTCTTACATACATGACACGGTTATTGAGAAAAGCACTGTAAAAATTTAAACTTCGCATATAGTGTAAGTTGTCTAACATTTTCCTATATTGTCTTTACCCATTCTTTGATCCTCTATTATGTGGCATGTTTTCTTTAGCAACTGTCCTGCATGTTTTCTTCAACACTTTCAACTGTGAAACCTCTTTTTGAACTTATGTATCTGCTTACAATTTTATAGGTTAAACCTACTTAGATCATTTAATACATTGGCATAATCAAACACTAAGGAGTTGTATAATTTCAGTATGTGATTTACCCATTTACCCTGTTTTGGTTTTTATTCATGCCATAATTGTTTGAAAATATCATTTACACACACACACACACATCAAGGATTAGTTACAGTAAAATTAGAATTGTATTTTCATATCATCATATTATCATATCATCATCCATAAGTTCCCGGGGCAATGCACCAGAAAATCAACTAGTTAAGCCCTATAAGTCCACCAATTCAATCCTCCTTCTCGGTGCCTTTGATGCTTACACCTGGCACGACCCATTAAAAAAAGCAGGCTGTGCCATGCCAGCCCGTGAGCCATCAGCCTGGGCCCAAGCACAGCCTGGGTGTTTTTAGAGAGTCGTGCCGTATAGGTGGGCCCATCAGACTATGTCGTGCCGTGCCGGCCGGAAGCCCGAAAGAAAAATAAACTTCATTTTTCTCATGATAAATTACTAAAAAATAGTTATAGAATATTTAAAATATTAAATTTTAAACATAAATTGATCAAATTACATGTATTTAACATTAAATTTCAAATAAAATTTCCATGCATCTACCGGGCCGTGCCGTGCAGGGTCGGACCTAACGGGCTACATGGGTTTGTGTCGTGCCTAGTCGGGCCGTCCTAAACGGGTCGTGCCCGTGCTCTGCCAAAAGGCAGCGCCTAGGCCCAGGCACGGCTCGTGTCGTGCTTCAAGCCGGCCCTGCCTAGCTGCACACGCTAGGACATGCTCATGCTGAGCCAAAATAGCCGAGGCTTGTGCCGGTCCATTTAACTCGGCCCACTTGGCTAGGTATACTTTCATCCTTTAACTTTCAAAAAATCCAGTTTAGTCAACTTTAGTTTAAAGGACCAGTTTCATTCCTGTCCGACGTGGTTGCACACGTGGAATGACATGTCAGCACATCACCTCAGCTTAAATTTATATTTCAAAAATTCAAATCGATTTTTCTATCAAATTGTAACTCTATTTTTGATCTGTTTGAACCATCAAGTTTCTTATAACTAATGCAACAAGAAATGATCCTACATGTATATTATAATCAGATGTGAAAATTATATAAATTCCGCGTGAATAAATTTAGTATTTTTAAAATTCAAAAATCTAAAAATATAAAATTTCAATTTTATTTCCATTAACAAAAATAGTATTTCCTACATTTGGATTGAGTTAAGATTTAGTTTTATTAAAATATGAAAAGATATTTAAAATGTCAAAAATATAAAATATGTTTAAATTATTGAATTTGAACATATTATGATATGTCACAAATATTTATTTTCAAATATGAATATAAAAAATATACTCTCTCCGTCCTACTATAAGTGACACTTTTTACTTTTTAAATCAACTTTGGACTATTCGTCTTATTAAAAAAAATTATGAAAATACAAAAATAAATAAGTTAAGCTTAAAGTATTTTTGATAATGAATTATTTTACAATAAATGTAATAATATTTTTACAAAACTTTTGAATAAAATGAATGGTCAAATGTTGATTTGTAAATGTCACTTACAGTGAGACGGAGGGAGAATGTAGGATTTTTTTAATTGATTTTAAAAAATATGATGGTTCAAAACTGATAAAAAATAGAGTAATGGTCAGAGAAAAAAATATTTAAAATTTATAATCTAAAATTAAAACTGACGTGGTGCGGCAAGTGCTAAAGTGGCATGTCATGTGCACCCACATCGAACAAAAAATAAAATTGATCTTTTAATCAAAAGTTAAGGATTAAACTGTACTTAAAAGATAAAATTAAACTTTTAGCAATAATTCAGGATCAAAATAAGTATTATTCTATTACCATAATAGTTAGAATTCTAAATGGATTGGTTATTCTCGCGCCCGTCAAGCTGCTCAGTCTGACATGGAGTAATAAGTAATAACAACGTGCGGCCGCATTCAACTCGTTGAACCCATTGTTTCTCGCGCCCGTTCGACTCATCACTCCACCGCCTCTACCTCTCCCGTGTTCCGACTCCAAAAGCTCCAGCGTCGCCGATACCCTCCACGCGCCCCGCTTGTTCGCCGTCTGCGCCCCGCCCGCCACCGATGGCCTCCACGAGCCGCTCCCATCCTTCATCTGCGCCGCGGCAGCCGCCTCCTCCCGCGCAGCAGTCCTCCAGCGAGGAGTCCGGCTCCGAGTCCTCCGACACCGAGGAGGAGGGATTGCCACACACCGCAGCCCCAACGTCGCTTCAAAACTTTCCTCAACCCCGTGCCCCTGTGGCTGCGCTGCGGCCGCCATCGATGGCCTCCACGAGCCGCGCCCGTTCGCTGTCTGCGCGGCGGAAGGCGCCTCCACCACCGCAGCAGTCCTCCTCCAGCGAGGAGTTCGGCTCCGACACCGAAGGGGAGGAGGGGTGGCCACACGCGGCCGCCCAGCCGGTGTCCGGCGCCGATGAGGCCCGTTCGACGTCTGAGGTGCGGCCGCCGCTGATGGCCTCCGCGAGTCGCACCCGTTCGCCGTCTGCAGCGCGGCCGTCTGCACCCCGGCCGCTGCGTCCACCCGGACCCCCGCAGCAGTCCTCCTCTAGAGGGCAGTCCAGCTCCGACTCCGAGGGGAAGGAGAGGTCGCCACACGCGGCCGCGGCCCAAACGTCGCTGCAAATTCATCAGCCTCGTGCCCGTGCCGCCGTGGCCGACGGCGCCGACTCTGTTCAGATGTCCTGCTCCTCGACCAAGCCGGCTGTCGCGGGCGCGGCCGCAGGGCCAATGTCCGGCGCCGATGAGGCCGTCCACCTCCGGTGGATTCCACAATCAGCGCCCGTTTGCCGTCGGCGCCCCGGCCGCCGAGTCCACCCCCGCAGCAGTCCTCCTCTAGCGAGGAGTCCGGCTCCGACACCAAGAGGGAGGAGGGATCGCCACACGCGGCCGCGGCCCAAACATCTCTGCAAAATCCTCAGCCTCGTGCCCCTGCCATCGTTGCCGACTCTGTTCAGTTGAACCGCTCCACCACCAAGCCGGCTGCCGCAGCACCGGCCGCCCAGCCGGTTTCTGGCGCTGATGAGGAGGTGCATGTGGCGGTGGCTGCCGCCAAGATGTCCAAGAGCGTGGAGGAGGTGGGCAAGAAAAAAGGGAAGAGGGCCAATGCTGGGGGCGCTCGGGATGGCAAGGAGAAAAATGCCAGAGAGAAGGCGGTAGCCCAAATGCCGCTGCAAAACTCTCAACCAAGTGCTCCTGCTGTTGTGGCTGACGGCGCCGACGCCATCCATACACCCAGCTCCAACACCATGCTGGCCACCCAGCCGGTGTCCGGTGCCGATGAGGAGGCACATGGTGGTTCGTCGGAGCCGGTGTCAAAAAAGACTGCGGTCATGTCCAAGACAGTGGAGGAGGTGGGGAAGAAGAAAGGGAAGAGGGCCAATGCTGAGGGCGCTCCGGCTGGCAAGGGGAAGAAAGCAAAGGCTGAGCTTGGGAAGGTGGCGCCTGAGGCCAGCCATAAGGGGAAGAAAGCCAAGGGTGAGCCGGAGAAGCCAGAACCTGAGGCAACTCCGTCTGGCAAGGCCAAGAAGCCTGGGGGCCAGCCGGAGAAGTCAGGGCTCGATTCCACACAACCGTTGAGCAAGTCTGAGAAGTCTGCGCGGGCTCCCTGCGGATTGTCGAATGAGGACTCGACAAAGATCCAGGAGGCCCTTGCAGCGCATGTCCAGAGTGAGGGCAGGCTACCGAAGACTTATTTTCTTTTTGCTGCTGTTCGTGACAGCCTGGACAGGAAGGAATGCAGCTATTCAGATTTGTGTAAGGTTCGCAGGCTCAAGGAGCGGTACGAGAAAACAGCGAGCAAAGGTGTTCTTCCAAGTGAAGAAGATGAACTGCATATGTATAATCTCTCAAAAGCAATTTGGGGAGATAAGGCTAAGGGGACTATTGCCGCTTCTGCATCTCAAAAGGTTTCTACTGCGACAAAGAGTAAGAAGGGTCAGGATAACAAGGAGAAAATGGATGGGAGTTCAAGGGGTGGCACATCAAAGGATGCAACTCACCAAGAGGAAGCAGAAATAGGTGCTAGTATGTTACAAGGCATGCGCAGAAGTTCCGATGAGTTGCAGAACCTGTACCCCAGCCTTGCTTGGAGTGTGGAGACGATGGTGCTGCAGCATCCATGCGGGGAGACGCTGAAGAGAGGTTTTGAGTTCATTGATGATCAGAAAGCAGGACTTATCAAAGGAGGTTCCCAAATGTTGATTGGCTCTGCAAACTAAACCTGTCAGGGGTGCATGATTTCTACAATTCTTGTCTGGCGTAATAAATTCTACCTCAGTTGTTTATGCTTCTTATTATCTGATTAAACAATTTTTATAACAGTGTTTGAGTTTAAGTGTGCCAAGAATTAAAACTTTACTACTGTAGTGAAAAAATTGTGGCGTATATGATACATGCTAATGAATATTATCCAGTTTCATCACTTATATAGGTAGAAATCTAGGAAGATCAGGGGACATATATGTGGTGTGGGAGTTTGCTTGAACTTGTAGCTGCGCCTGTCTTTGGTAAATTTTGCAGACAAATTGTTATTTAGAGGAGGCACATATTTCTCTTTATTTAAATATCTTGCTTTCCTCTAGTCTGCTGCCCGCAGAATTAACCCATGAATAATCACTTTTGGTTGTGTCAAAATCATCAGTTTGGATACAAAGTCTTTGTAACAGTTTTTAATGTTCCCTTAAGTGTTGCACCAGTTCACGAAAGTTGTGACTGGTATTGTCGGTGTTCTGACCACCAGCACAGTAAAATTTACGTAATCGGAGAGAGATACGGTGCTCTTCGTATTTGAATTGGCCTAATCTATGAAAGACTCAAGAATTAGCCTGTTTTGAGTCGCCGGGGAGGCGTAATACTTTACGTCTAGGAGAGAGTGGTCGAATCGTATGAATTCAAAAATACGAGTACTGTGAGCACTTTGTTTTCAAAATGCACTGTGATACACGTATCAGTTTCTGGATCAGTAACTGATACGCACAACACAACAGAATGTATATCAAAAGCATACTTCGAAAAGAAATACTATATTTGAGACATAACTTTTTGCGGCAACGCGATAAGGATCTCTATGATTCAACACCGGTCGACCAGCCAAAAGTAAAGCAAGCAGCGGAACATCAAAGCCCAAATTCACAAGCAAACTTGAGAAGCAGAACGAAAACCCAGTACATCGTCACCTATGCGGTTCTCTCTGTCTAAAACTATAAATGCAAACTGGTGAGTACATAAGGTACTCACCAAGCTCTAACACTAAGCAAAGGCATATGCATATATGCACATTTGGTTGTAGCAAAGATGAGGCTACAGGGTTCAATTTTTGTAAAAATTAATAGGTTGGACCTGGGGAAGAATAAACCATTCCCGTCAGTTCTTAAATTTTAACTGGAAGAGCCTCCACTGTCACATCCAGACATTTTTCAAAGCACGGGCATCTACACCCACTCACACGCTAAGGATATCATAGAAAACTAATCGTAGGGTACCCGAACAAATAGCATGCCAATACCGTGACAACGGCCTATCCGAAAAGATTTTACACTCTGCAGAGGTTGTACACTATACCTATAGGTTATGCTACTCTTGATCAATAGAGTTGCATAACACTTACCCCACTACTATATAGGTTTTCATATATTCCACTCAAGATGTACACAGGGGCTATTCATTGGGGTATCATCCTCTCGATGACGCGACAGTACATTCCCGGAGCCGGATCGTGAAGATTTACCACAGTCACGTCTTTTTCTGGTCCCCTACTACGTTGGATATTACCAAACCAGAGGCTATATTCGTGGGCTTACAGTCCCATGACGCGAGCAATTACATAGTCGAGAGCCTGGCAGCGAGTTATCTCACGGCCTTCTTCTGTCTCTTTATGTCCTACCGACCTTCTTAATGGCTCGATGTGGAATACTTACATAGCAAAGATAAGTTCTGTCCAATATGTACAGGTTCTGTGGTTGCACGAAATTGTTAAGTCGAGCGTTAACGAACTGGTCTTTATATGGCAGGGGTGGCGGACTCGTCCACGGCAGTTGGACCACACCGAAGACTATACACCTATCACCATCATCTCTTGTGAGCCCTACCCCACGACCAGAATTATCCCTCTTTACCTAGCACCAGTTGTACTAATCCGCACCCTTTTCTTTTTACGCACACCACCAAACACAATTTAATGCATTTTATAAACGAATGGAGTATGGTGTGGCAGTGCAAAGCACCGCAATTGAGGTCCTAAGCATTCTACTAAACAAGACAACTCTCCGTTCTTTAAAAATATTTAAAGACGGGAGACCTATGGTTGACAAAGAGGGTATTGTCAACGGGTAATCAAGGTACTTAATATTAATGTTTAGTAACTGGCATTAATATCAGTAAAACAATCAATCAAGTAGGATTATAACTAACATAATGTTTTAAAACAAAATATCATGCATAGCAGTATAGATAGACAATATAGGAGCATTAGCAAAATATAGGTTCAATATGATCAAGGGGTTAGAGCTTACTTGCAAACTCCTAATCTTTGGAGCTTCAGGTCGGAGGCTCTTCTTCAAGATCCTAGTCTTCAATCTCTGGCTTTGCGTCCAAATTTTCGTGCTTCTCTTCACACACAGTCCTTCTGGCTCCTCTCGAATCTTGGCTCTTCCTTACACTCAGCGTTATCTACGCGATAAAAACGCTAATAAAACTACCGAAAAGAAACAAAGCTCGAGAAGAAGCGATGAAATCCAATGAACTCTAAAAAGGAAACAAATGAAATCCAAAAGAAAACAGATGGAAATGATCATGTATGAGGTGGCGGTTATTGCATTCTAAATTATTTGAAACACTTTTATTTATTACATAGATGATTACGCGCTATGTGTATCGGATCATCGTTAGGGCTTTCCTAATGACGATATGTGCCAGTGTGGCATAATACGTGGCATGACTAAAGTGGCATGCACGTTCCGTGTATAAGTGTACGCTCATGTATGTGAGCATAAGTAGTAACATGTGTGTAACTAGGTCTCATGCATGGAAAGCTACAACGATGAGTTGCGCTTTCCCGTGGTTATGAACAAGATAGTTTAGGTGCACTATCATATGGTAGTCTTAATTTAGAACTATTTAGTGATTAAGAAATATTGTGAGTGTGTTGTGCGTGTTACTGTGACACGGTCTCATGAACAAGTATCCGTGTATATCGTGCACTCGCACTTGTTCGTGATCTGTGCATACACCAAAGTATCATTGTTTCAAATGTGAACGTGCACAATGGCACGTGTAGGTGTGCTGTACGGGGTTGCCCGGTAACTATGCATTACCATATCCCGTGTGTGTGTATGCATGTGTGTTGCACGTGCTTCTTAGTGGCTAATTACTTGATTCTACAAGTACAACTAAACTACTACACTAAGTAGATGACACCAACTACGGTGCAGTGAAGGGCATAGCGCTATTGTTAATTATCTAATTTATACATATGTGGGTGCGTCATCCTAGGTGATTCATGATTAATTGCCTAGTTTAATTTGTGTAATTAAACTACTAAAACTAGCAAGTGGTACATGTGCTATTGTGTACTATTGCATGAGCGAATGCATGGCAGGACACTTATGGGCTGCTATCTAAGTAATCACATACTTTCTAATATTTAGCTATTTGTATTTAACTACTAATCATATGATTCTAACCTTAGACTAGATTACTTAGTGCTAACATGGGTATGCATACTAATGTGTGCTAAATAATGAAACCATGCTATGGTGGGGTGCACAATAGCTTATTATGAACCTATGCTTAGGAATACATCATAGTTAAAGGCTTGCACTAACATCGATAAAACCAAAAGGAGGAACAAGCAATTAATCTACGCGTAGAACTTATGATTAAAACAAACCAGCATGATCAGATGTTGGTGGAGGTTTGGATGATTCGATGTGGTGGAGCTCGATACAACGGTTCCGACGGTGCCAGGATCACTGAAAACGGAATTGAGGTGTAGCTGTGGTGAGGCAAACAAGGTGCTCACGACGGAAGACAGGAAAAGCCCTGTGGACACGCTACCCGGCATGTGTCTACGGCTGTCAGGTGTGTGCACTGGTGTGAACAGAGGATAGACCTCGTGGTCACGAGGTTCGGCCTGTGACTTCGGCCATTTCCTGACATTGTCAGGTGGTCTGTGACCGGAATATGAAAAAGACAGCGTGGACACATGGCTTGGCCTGTGTCCACGGCCCCTAGACACATGGGCGCCCAGAATCAGGGGATTCTCTGTGGACACGTGGTTCGGTGTGTGTCCACGGCCCCTGGACACATAGATGTCCAAAATCAGGGAATTCTCCGTGGTCTTTATTTGTGTTGTTGGTTGGTCTTTCTCAACGTGGTCTATAGCAGGAAAAACCATTCTTTACAAGATAGGGCCATTCACATGAAAGAAAAGCAAAAATTCATTCTTCATGGTCGGGCGCATTTCTCCAAATCCTCCAGGATCACAAGTGGAACGCTAAGCAAGGGTGGGGAGGCTGCGAGCTCCGCGTCGAATAGAAAGAAGCAAGCAGGGGGTGTTGCCGTAGCGCGCCCCGGAGAGCAAGCGTAGGCAACCAAACTAAATAAGGCTAAAAAGAGTAGCTAGCTATCATTTTTAAGCTGGCTGCCTTTTCTAGCGCGCGTACTCTTCTGTGGAGTCGCACGGAATGAGCCTTGTCTTCCCTCCAACGACTAGCTCCCTTTTCTTGTTCCGGTCACCCTTCTCTCGCCGTGGAAGGACTTTTGTCTGTGGTGTGATCCAACCCGTGGGCGGAGTCGCCCTCATCCCCTCATTGCTCAGTGCTCCTTGCAGCTTCGCTGGGCTTTACCCGGGTGGACGCGAGCTTCTCTTCTATAAGAGAATGAAAAGCTCTCTCTTTACAATAAAACACGAACTGCGCGGAGCCCACCCTTTTTCGTTTTCTGCCACCACTGGGCGGCCGCTGGGGAAACACAGCCCGGCCGCCTCTCGGGAAAGGGGGGTGGGGGATGGGCCTACCTATCCCGAGGGAGCAGTTGAGGGGTTCCATATGCCAAACCGAAGGGCAGAACTTCAGTGCGTGATCGTAGTATGTCACCTCGTCTCGTCTTCGCAGCATCGAAGAGTACCTATGCACTATGTTCCGGTTCACTGATAAGGAAGATAGAGTTGGGGTGGGGGTCTACGATGTGATACTATAGTATGCCCTGGGGAGAAAGATGCGCAACTCAAAACGGAAGCTGGAAGCGTGTTGTCAAAAATATCAGAGGTTACCAGATCTCTGAGACTACCATCTATCCGACAGAACGGAACAACCAGAAAAAGAATTGGAGTTATAAAGCCGTATGATATGTGGTAACTACCTTGTACGGTTCGGGGGGTAAGCGGCGTACTTCGGGGGAATATCAGGCTCTATCGAACATATAGGGAATTGGAGGTAGCATTTTACTTATGTTAAGTCATGGACTGGTTTCTTCAGCCCTTTTTCTATGTGTTGGTGTTCTATATGACCGACATAAGACTCGACTTGTTGGATATTATGGAGGTTTAGTGAGCACCATGCTGAATTTCTCTACCATTTTCTTCTTTTTCACTTTAGCCAATATGAGTTTACCCAGCACTAGCAGCTTTATCGGGGAATTTCTAATCTTAGTAGGAGCTTTCCAAAGAAATAGCTTAGTAGCCACATTAGCTGCGCTTGGGATGATTTTAGGTGCGGCGTATTCCCTTTGGCTATATAATCGTGTGGTTTCTAGAAATTTAAAACCCGATTTCCTCTATAAATTCTCCGATCTAAATGGCAGAGAAGTTTCCATATTTCTACCTTTTCTTGTTGGAGGGGCAACCGTCCGTTGAACTACCAAAAAAGGGTAAACCAATGTGATCATAACATTGTAGGTGCTTGCGATGGGACGGATGCGACTTCCCTCATACATAAGTAATGGGTGGCATAGCCCGTAGCAGAAGTCCCCTTTTTTATCCATTTCTTTATTACCCCAGAGGGGCCCGCCCTGGTGGGACCGAGAGCAAGAAAGGACGGGGGGGGGGGCCGACCATGCATGGCACTTCTCGACCGTGTCTCCGAGGGACAGTTGAACGAGCGACTCATGAATGCTTCCGGGTCAGACGAGCCAATAACTCGAACGTGTTCGGTCAGTTTTTTGAGCAAGAATCACAGCGTTACCTTACCTTCACCATGATACGGACTCCAAGTTCTTATGGCAAAGCACGAGGAGTTTCCTTCAATATGATGATGAGAATGGAAACAAGAAGCACGGCTGGGTCTTCGTAGTCTGAGATCATATTTATATATCAGTCACAGTAACGTAAGCATGAGACTTTTTGGTAGTACCGGTGAACCAGATGGCCCCGGCGAGGGAATCTAGGACGGAGGACTCGTAATATCTCTATAGATCTGGCAAAAGCGAAAGACCCCTAACGTCAGGGGCTGACCACTGAGCTCACTCAGGCCTCGCTGGGCGGGCCAGAGTGGGTGCGAGCATAGCTTTAAGGTTAGAGCAATAGGAAAGGGCCCGGCGGAGAGAACAGTCAGGATAACGAGCGCGGAGCCCACTTGGCAGGCGGCAGGAGCTGTGGGCAAGTGCTTGCTTGGTAGGCCAACAGCCCTGTGAACCGGGCGGGGCACTCGACGAAAGGGGGGCACACTGAGCAAGTATGAAAAATTGGCCCCGCGGAGCTTTCAAAAAGAAAAGCAAGGACCACTACGGGGGGTCAAACCACGGACCGGAGGTAGTAGAACGTGATCCGCACCGGTCAATATTGGATCAAACAATAGGGGACTGTAGCACTGACCTTTATTTTTCAAGACAATAGGTACTGTTCCCTAGCAAGATAAGGGACACTCTCAATGGATCCTCCACGTGCTGGGCATACCATAGTTCTTCCGTGCGTCGTGGTGGAAACAGAACAAAAGGGAAAGACCCGGCCGACTTGCCCAGGGCTTGAGGGTGAGCCATACGAGAGTGAGTCGAATTCAGTTTACGTTCTCGGTTTGGTTTGGGCCCCTCTCGATCTTTTGCGTATAAGGGAAGGGGGAAGGAGTCTAAATCTATGGACATTAATGAACCACCATTGATGGACGTTGCACATGACACGATCAATTCGACTCGACGGTCCGGTGCTAATAGAAGTCGCTTACTCTCCGTCTAGCGAAGGTGCCAGGGCAGGGCTTTTTTTGTAGTAATAGTGGGCGGGTCTCATGAGATTTCATCTATGCCGGCCGACTCAGCCCAGCGCCACCTGTAACCTCCCCCCGGAGATCCTCACTATGTGTGAAAAGTTAAAGACGTACTATTTAGGTACGCATAACGGGAGACGTCTAACATGGCAGACCAACATGAGTACAGCCGAAAGAGAGCCTTTTGGATGAAGGAAAAGCAAGGGAAGCTGAAGCGGAAATGCAATTCTCGGGTGGGTTTAGGGGGAAGCACCGGGATATGCTCAAGATTAGTAGTTCTGAAAAGAGAGAGAAGCATTCTTGACTAAAAAACATTGACAGGGATAAGCTCTCTGGCAAAGCAAGGCATCTGGATAACTGACAAGTGAAGTTGAGTGCCACCTAGCATGATGAACTGCCTGAGAAAGGTTTTGGGTCAAGTATGTGTCGATGCACAGGAAATAATGCAAGTACTCTCCAAGGCACAAGAGATATATGCTTATTGCGCTTTTCGCTTTCAGGGGTAAGCATCTCCTCTCTGTCTTTCTCTCTCTAGGGCAAGGGTGTGTGTGATTGATTCCCAAAAGGAGTAGGATATAAATGGTCTTTGAAAGTGGATAAAAAAGACTGAATCCAGTTTGTTTACAAGCACTATAATTGCACTATTCTAACTAGTAACTGACTAACTGTACCCCTTCCAGACACTATTGCCTATTGGACTTAGGAAAAAGGTTCTATCCCTATATTAGTACTGCTAGCTAGATAGGAAGGGGTAAGGAGATTCTCTTTTAACGAGATGATGACCCACTAAAGCGTTAACGACGGAGTTGCTGTAAGCAGAAGAAAAAAAGAAAGAGAAGGGATGCAAGGGTATCATGATTAATCGAACTGGGCGCCGCTACCTGGGTTTCGACAAGGACCCGAACTAGAGTAATAGATAATAGAGGAAAACCGTACAACTGTATTTAGGATGTCAATCCGTCCCATGCAACCAACAACTAATGAAAGGCAGGCCCACCTTCAAACATAGGTTTGTTAGGAAAGGATGCACCCTCGCCCAAGGAAAAGGATGCACTTTCGAAAGCAGGCTCGAACAGGTGAGTTGGTTGAGCAGAGAGGCAAGTCAGTAAGTCCAACCTTCATTGTTGAAGGAACTGCGGGTTAAAGGAAGAACAGTAGGGAGTGAAGGGCCAGTGCTTTTCTGTGGGTTGGTTTCAAGGAAGTGTGAGGCCCAGGCAGGGTATCGTATCACGAACAGGGTTCATCGAAGAAAGGAAACTTTCTTGGCAAAGGCAACTCCATAAATGAATATTCTAGTTATAGACCTCGGGAGGAATTCCCAGATATCACATATAGTAAGTAAGGACAACCAGGAAGGATGGCAATCCAGTACTTGATAACGATTTAGACTTGTATCGGGGAAGGGCATGTTTCTTATCAATCGCGAATTGCATTTCAAGATCCAACGCTGAATCGCCCAGGGAGGGAAATACATTTCTAACCTTCCGTCAATCAGTTAGGGAGCCAGTTAGAATAAACCCCTCAGATCGATGAGATATCGAAAGAAAAGCAAAGAAGCGAACCCACTTGAATTACATTTTACAGAGAACGGATTACTATCGAGGCAGAGTCGAAAGACGAAGGACATAGTTCAAGCAGGGTTTCTAGGGTTAGAGAAAAGAATATCCCTCGGATCAGATAGATAGGAAAAATCTGGCTAAGGAAAATTGGGCGTACCCAGATTAGGAAGAATTGGACAAAGCAGCAGGTTAGGCTAAGGTACAGTGTTCTTCAATGGGCGCCTCTTCTGTTCTGGTTGCTGAAAGAAGGAAGCTGGATCGGAACTAGGAAATCTAGGGATGTGGGTTAATGCATGGTATCTTTGAGCGAACGGAGTATCATCACCGATGCAAGTGCGCTCTACCTGGACAAGGCCAGGAAGCAGGTCGAATCGGAGCGGAGCTGAGGCCCCGGATGCTGATTAGCGAAAACAAGAACTAGCCTCGCAGGGCAAAGGAGAACCAGAATAGCGGACAGGAATGATAGCTGTTGAGGACACGGAACCAGATCTACGGAAGATAGGGTTCAAGCTAAAGCAATAACCCTCACTCACTCTGACTAGGGTTGGGACAACCCGAAGGTAGGTAGTGTTTCCGAAAATGACAGATAAGTTTCACCGTCAATGAATGCAGGGGAGGCCAAAGAATCTCAAAACGATGGATGAAGGTAACGGTATTTGGTAGTGAACTCTTTTACTGAAGTAAAGAGAGAAAATTACACTTCAAATGTAACACTTTCAGTGAAAATTGCAAGATTAAGGTTTTTAAAGATAAGATTGCTGCAATGGCAGACACCGGATAGAAATAGGTATAGGCAAAGCAGTACTGGAAAGTAGGACTTTTTTCTCTGGATTCTTACCAAAGCTTTTCTTAGGATGAAGGTGTCAGTAGCTCAGTCAGTCAGTGGGTATGTGTGGTGGTCAAATCCACCTCCCGTAATGTTTCGAAGTTCACTCCTATGGTCGGGCTGGTAACAAAAAGAGTGGCGATTCAAGTGGAATACTTTACACGAGCTGTTTGCGAGCAGAAAGAGCGAGCCAGCGACCAGTTTAAGTTGGAAACCCTGCTCCCTCTTCTTTCAAGCTCGTACTTTTTCTTTTCATAAGAGGATTTCATTCCGGAAAGGATTCCCCCTTCTAAGGCAATGGAAAGCCTAGTGCAATTGGTAGATCGCCCGGAGCAGTAGTAAGAGAAGTCAGAGCAAGACCGGTGTGCAAGTGAGAACCAAGAAGATTTTTGAATTCCTTAGTTCTTTCATTTCCTAGTTCCGAATTGCCTCTTATTGAATAATGGATTTTCATTTCCATTTTCCGCTTCAAATCAGTCTCAACAACATATTATGAAAAACCTTTCTTGGACTATGCAACAGGAATTATCCAGTTTTTCAAAGCTTTCATTTTTAATAGATATACATATCCATTGCACCATAAAATGGAATAAATTCTATCACCTCCGGCCTTTGTTGTTATCCAAAAAGTACTAATAAGCGGTGCAAGAGTAATAACATAGATCTAGAACTTTTCTAAGGTTCAGCTTCCTTTCCGACCTTGCCATGGTAGTACCAGCCGGATACGAATATGCCTCTTGAGCAAAGCGTAGGCAAAGGCGATACGATCAGGGTGCTTAGAAACAAGAAAAGCAAGTGCGAGGGATGGGATGGCAAAAGGCATATCAACCAACCAATTCTACATCAAAAGAAGAGCACATCCTAAAGAAGCTAAAGTCCAATAAACAAGTGACAGATGCAGGTAAGGGGCATCTCGGAAAGATACCGGCAATGGACGTAAGAGCCAGCCACAAGAGCCGAGTTGGGTTCGAGTTCGACTAAGGACAACCTGCCTGGATGCACACTCGAATCGGATTAACGGATTAGCAGGAAAAGGAAGATCTACTCGGACATTAGGCCTCGGGTTGAGCAAAAAGAGTGCACTGGAAAAGTCTAACTGGCTTGCCTCAGATTCCTACTTTTCTAAGGCACGACTACTAAGGCTGACTTGGTTTACTTCAAAACTGGTTGATGCGTTGCTGGGCTTGGAATGGTTGACTATGCATCATGCTACGATTGATTGTCCACGCTGGAAGGTGACATTCCAGAAACCGGGGACTAAGCCATTTTCATTGCAATTCAGACAAGTTGGTGATCGAATCACTGACAATCTCAGCTTTACAGGCACAGCTAATCGAGTCAGGTTGTACCGCCTACCTCGTATCAGCCATGCAGACGAAATCGGGGGTCAAGAACCTATCATCTATTCCAGTGGTGTCAGAATTGACCGACGTCTTCCATGAGACTCTACCAGGATTACCGCCTGAACGAGAGGTTGATTTATGCATCGAAACCAAACAAGCAACGGATGGAGCAACTAGCACGAAAGAAAAATCATAAGATCTGATACCCTTGAAGGACTCCCAGGAATGAGAGAGCAAGTACAAGGACAATCAGATTTTGTAAGGATAGGCGGTATTCCATAATTAACATAGTTCGGTTAGAGTGGATTTTAAAAGCTACAGCAGATCGATAAGTTGCTAATTTAGCTAAGTCAACTCCACTACAGAATCTAGCTCTCCATAAGAGGGTATTCCCAATGAGACAAGTAGTTTATTGAAGGGGACCCTCTGCCTGAAGATTGTAGTCCGGATTTCTCGGTTTAGAAGAATGAGCAGGTGCAGATGGTCAATCTCCATCTTGAAGCCGAGTCTCTCTGTCTTCTTATTTTATATAAAGATATAGAGAATAACTCGATCGATCATAGAATGATTTCGTGATCTGATCTTCATTTGGGCGGCTTTCGCTCAATCCGTGGCTGTAGTGATAAGGCAGGGGTAAAAAAAAGAAGATATAGAATTGTAGCTAACGGGGTTCGCTCGCCCTCACCAGTCACTATAGCGTGTCAAGTTTCTCTCTTTCCAATTGGGATTTTTTAGGTGTGAAGTGAAGTTCACCAGAAACGCTAGCTATATGCTTAACACAGGGTAGGGGATTCCATTCCACCAAAGACGTAAGGTGAACGAGTTCACCCCGACTCCAGAAAGATAGGTCAAACTGTGGACTGAGGTTCAGTCAGGAATTTGCGTATAGAAAGGAGCAAGAAAACGTATGCGCTTTAGCAACAAAGCGCTCATCCCTTGTTCTTTCGCTTGGAAGCTCAATCCCCTCGCTTCTTCTTTTGTTTCTACGCTCGTGCTTTCAACAAGTTCGTACCAGTCGTCAGTCAAGGAGGGAGCTCCAACCTCCGCACCTAGCCGCAACCTAAACGCTGGTTCTATCCTGACCAAGCAAGCAAGGGGAACCCCGGTGGGAAGAGGTAAAGAAAGATCAGGGGAAGAAGCGGGGTAGAGGAATTGGCCGACTCATCGGGCTCATGACCTGAAGACTGCAGGTTCTAATCCTGTCCCCGCCTAATCATGTCAGATACTTGTACGAGTCCTGATCTCCTGGGTCAAAGAATCTATGTTCAAGTCGCCTGCCTAACAAATAGACGACTGCGTACTGTAGTTAGTGCCGTTGGTCCGATCCTACCATGGAAAGTGTTGCTGTGTCAAATCGAGATTGTGTGACTGTTCAGTCTACCGCTCATGTTCCGTTCTCAAAATATATGGTTTTCCTTGGAAAAACCTAGGCCAACCCCTATAGTCTCCTTTCTCTTTTGGGTTGGGAGCAGAACTGAAAAAGATGGTAAATTCCAATGATTCTTCGTTCATTAGAATGTCAATTCCTCACAATCGCTCTTTGTGATGCTGCGGAACCATGGCAATTAGGATCTCAAGACGCAGCAACACCTATGATGCAAGAAATCATTGACTTACATCACAATATCTTTTTCTTCCTCATTCTTATTTTGGTTTTCGTATCACGGATGTTGGTTCGCGCTTTATGGCATTTCAACGAGCCAATCCCGGCCGAGCATCAACGGGGCTGGTACCTGGATCATATTAGCAAAAGGTGAGGGGATGGACCCGAACCCTCAAAACCCTACGGAACAACTGATTGATCATATCCGCCTGCCTGAAGATGAGGTAACCATTAAAAGTGACCTTGCTTCCTGGCTTGATGCTGATTTGGCAGCGGAAGGAATGGGTCCGCCGACCAATCAATCTTGCCAGGAATTCGTCGACCATTTGGTCGGCGGCTTACCCCTCTACGCCCTTCAGGCTGAGTGGGTCGAGTATATGCGTCTAAGAAGGGAGAGCCTCTTTTTAGACAATGCTATACAAGTAAGGGCTGAAATTGAAGGTGCGGAGTGTGAGCCTTCTCCTCCTCCTCCAGTCGAGGATCAACAAGGAGGAGCAAGGGAAGCTGGAACCTCTGGAGGCCCGTCTGAGTCCAGGAAAAGAAGGATCCATGGTGATGATTCTGATTCTGATTCTAGCAATTCGTCAGGTGGAGATGGGGGTAACCCCGCTCCACCTGGAAACTCTCCCTCTCCGGATGAAGGGGTGGGGAAATTGCTAGTTTTATCGGGGACCTCTTTTAACTCCTCTTTCGAGGGGGTTTTAAGCAGGCCGCTCGAACATTGTCTGATATTTTTTTTTGAGGAGACTCGATCTTATGTATCTACTTATTGTCTTTTTGCCTTTGCTTGGTAGTTCCGTAGCCGGTCCATGTGTCCAGAATCAGGGAATTCTCCGTGGACATGTGGCTCGGTCTGTGTCCACGGCCCCTGACACATGGGTGTCCAGAATCAGAGAATTCTCTCGTGGACACGTGAACTGTGAGGTGTCCGTGCCCGTATCCGTGTCCGTGCCCGTGGACATGTGGACTGTGACGTGTCCGTGCCCGTGTCTGTGGGCACGTGACCATGACCGTGTCCGTGGACACGTGACCAATGTTGTGTCCGTGTCTGTGGAGACGTGACCGTGACCGTGTCCGTGTCCGTGGACACGTGACCAGTGCTGTGTTCGTGTCCATGGACACGTGACCGTGACCGTGTCTGTGGACATGCGGTCATGCCGTGTTCGGGAGCATAAGGCCAGGTGCAGAACTTGATGCGAGCGTGAGCGTGTGCATGTGTGTGGCCGGCTCGCAAAGTCACGCGGCCCATTAGTCAGAGACCAAGGCCGGCGCTTCCTTCTTAAGCGCGTGGGCCAGTGGCGGTGTCGGTGTGGCGCGCGCCGAGCAACCAAATGAGGCGTGCGGCGGCAGTGTGGCATGTTTGAAATGCTTCAGTGGGGTGTCGTGAGGCTGCAAAGGTGTAGCTCACGTCGTGGCGAGCGTATGAGCGCTTTAGCGTAAGAATTAACCAAATCGGGTTTACGGGTAGTAAGGTACGGATATTTAGTGAAAAAGAACCTAACTGTAGTTATCTGAGGCTAATCTATAATTAGCGAGAGATTAGCACAGGCCTATATCTCATCACAGAAAAGCCTAGGGGTCTGAGTGAAAAAGGACAGGGCTGCATTGAGAAATAATACAGAAGTTAAGGATCCCTGTCCATGTACTTCAGTTAAATATTAAAATCAAAGAAGTACGAGGGTGTTTGTGTAAAAAGGGGTCTTCACCGTGAGGGAGGCTGCTTCATTCTCCAAAGCGGTAGACAGAGACCACAGATTTGTGGACCACGGCCAGAGAGCCAGTCCACGAGCTCTGTCGTGGACCTGGGACACGGCGAGGCGGCTAGCCGGCCAGAGGAGCATGGGCTCCAGGCGGGGGAGCACGAGGGCATCATGGCGAGCTCCACAAAAGGGACGACATGGTCGGCAAGGTGACACAGCGCGCCGGCGACGGAACCAGTCAGTGCGCAACAGCGATGCCTGGCGCCGGGCCTGCAGCGGCGCAAGGATAGCACGGGGCCGGTGCAGGAGTGAGAGGGCGGTGAGAAGAATCCGCCCGTGTGCTCAGGCAAGCCGGTGGGAGGCCGTGCAGAGCTGGCGCTGTAGAGGGGCGGCGCTCGACGAAGATGGGGGCGGCGCGTCACAGTGTTGCACCTCACTGGGCAACAAGATGTTGTGGAAGCTCGAGGCTCAGGCCGAGGAGCATGCGAGCTGCGTGGTGGAGCTCCCCATGGGCTCAGGCGAGCCGGAGATGCGCTGCAATGCGCCATTGTCGGAGAGGGTCTCACAGCGTCAGGGTGTAGGGGTGGCGAAGCGGCTTGGGATCCCGGCAGATGAGGACGAGTACGAGTACGGGGTACTGAACCTCGGCATGGCCCGACAGAGTTGGGGAGCGCCAAGGAGCGCCAGCCAAGGAGGCGAGAATGGTGGACGCGATCGGCAGCCTGATGAGGAGCGAAGCATGACTTCACTGCAAGCGGCTCGAAAACTGACACAAGCGGCGCGTGGATGGTCACGCGGAACCCTCAAGAGCGGCAAAGGGGTGCATGCGCTGTGCGTGGAGGGATGCGTGGCAGGGCGCGCTGGCATCAGGGCCAGCCAGCGCAGACGGAGGATGGAGGAGGCCACGCAGTGCTGGGCCTTGCGCGTGGGCCGGGTGCGCAGGAAGGGGCAGCAGGTTGGGCCGGCACTGGAGAGGGGAGAAGAATGCGGCCCACAGTCCAAAATATGACTTCTGGAAGTTAGATCGGAATTGCTTTAAAGGAATTCAAGGATTGGATAGCAAACTCTAAAGAATTGGTAGAATTTAGGATACAAACAATGCGAGAAAACAAAAGGTAAAACGAACAAAGCAAAAAGAATCAAACACTTGTCACACTTCCAGATTTTAATTTTTTTTGAAATTTCCAGATTAGCTAAATTTTAATTTAGTGACGTTTTTACCTTTTGAAATAGGAAAGAAATGAGTTGATGAGGAGGAGAAAGAAAAATGTTAGGGTAGAAAAATTTTAAAGTTTGCATTTTTAAATTAGTCCTAAAATTTGGGATGTCACAAGTACAATGGCGGAAAGGCCTTGGCTCGAGCCAAAACCCTAGCATGCGTGGGTGGATGCGGTTGTTCGGACTTGGTTACTTGCTATCGTCCAAGGCGCCTGGTACCCCTTTATATAGGGGTCAGACCGGGGTTACAAACTTGACGTCTACGAAACCGACTAGCCCTCTACCGGGTGGGGCCATGGTCGTCGCCGAAGTTGATCCTCTGGCGCCCGTTGGCATCGGAGCAGATTGTCAGTGTCCTTTGTGCGTCCTTTGTCCAGTCGTAGGAGACAAAGGACCCTTTTTTGTGTTGCTTTACTGCTCGCCGGGACGCTTTACCGATCATCTGGTTGTTTTAGCTCCTTCTGGAATGCTTTACCCCCTGCAGGGTTGCTTTACTTCCTGCTATACGTTATCAGAAATCTCTGTGACTGTCAGAAGTTGACCGTTAAGGCGGTGGTCGACCCCCGAGGGTCAGGCGGAAGTATTGGCTTCTAGCCGTTAGTTGGCTGAATCTTGTCGTTACGTGTACCCGACCCATCGGTGGTCGTGCTTTCGTGCTCGTGGGGTCTCGACCTTTGGGGGTCAGGGCATTCTCCAGTGGCTCGACGTGTTGAAGTCCTTTGTGGGCTGTAGATTGGTCCATGGGCCGTAGCCCATGGCTGGGTCTTCGTATTCACTCCGAGCCGACAGGTACCCGAGGTACAGAATCCCGACAGTAGCCCTCGAGTCTTGCGCCATTTGCAAGTCCCCGTTGAGGTGGCGCGGGGCTAATCTTCGATGGTCATCGATCGTCGATGTTTGATCCTATGGGTGCACGCGAGTGCGCTCGTAGGGCGTAGCCCCCAAGCCCCCAGGCGATCCGAAGGGCCGATCGGTGGTTAAGTTTTCGTCTTTGTCTTCGTCTTTGTCTATTAGAAATCCTACGGGTGCGCGCAAGCACGGTCGTAGGGCGTAGCCCCCAAGCCTCCGCACGATCCGAAGGGTCGGTCGGGGGGTTAGTCCTCGAGATGAGAGTATCCGACTGTCAGGGTCAATCGAAATTGATTTTCGTCGTCAATTGAGTATTGGGTTAGATGCCTAGATTGAGCCGGTCAGGCCGGCTTTGTCTCATGATCAGCATCGCACCTAGGTCGGGCCGAGAAGGCCTGCCGTTTCCCATGATCAGCGCCCTGGGCAAGTGTCGGGACTTGGCGCCCAACCCTCGTCTTTCTTGATCCGCGAGGTTCGATCTCACAGCTTTAGTAATGGATGTTGGTAACGGCTCCGACATCGTACAGTTCAACCGTCTTCACGTGGACAGCAGATAGCGTATCTGGGAATTGTAACCGCCGGTTAATCCGAACGGTTGGATGGTCCCAATTGAACAGCCGCGGGAGCGCGACGGTTCGCGCGTTCGCGTCCCTTCAACTAGCGCCTATCAGCCATTTACTGGCGTGTCAGACAGGGGCACGTCACCTCCTTCACGGCGGAGGAGGCAAGGTGGCACCCGGTCCCACCCGTCAATGAGCGGGGTGCCGACGTCGTGGGTGCGCGTCGCTGCGCCACCCATGATGGCGCAATTACTGCACCGTCGCGTCATGGGTCATGAGGGTGAGAAACGTTCAGCCCCGGTTGTCTTTAAAAGGGGGCGTGGTGGATTTTGAAATCCACCTGCCCTTTCACTGTCTTTGCCTCCAAGCTTCCTTGCTCTCGCTGCCCTTTCACTGTCTTTGCCTCCAAGCTTCCTTGCTCTCGTTCGCTCTTGTGCCTGGGTTCGCCGTCGTCTTCATCATAGCCTCCGCGCTCATCATAGCCTCATCTTTGTCGCCGTCGTCGTCGTCGCCGCCATGGAAGCCGCCTGGAAGAAGTCCGTCATCTCGGAGGCAGCGCTCGCATCGCCATGGCAGGGGCTCGAAGCAGTTCCGCGTCGGCAGTCTGGCTGCCCGGCCTGCTCAGAGGTCGGCCGGCGCTCCGCCGGTCAGGACCCCACCAGCAACAAGCGCACGATCGGGTGTTTCGACCCCGACCTCTGGGGCCACCGTATCGCGGGCGGCGGTCCCTGTCGACATCGGGAGTTCTGCGTCATCCGAGGGCGTGGTTCCGCCCCCGGCGAAGAAGACGAGGACCGAGGGCGCGGGGAGTCTCAAGGTCGATTCCGAAGCCCTTACCGCCGCCCCCACGATCCAAGAGCGGAGACAAGAGTGGTCCAGCCCTCGGGCGTGGGCCAATAGACGCTGCCTCGGGCTCAAAAGATCCCGATGCGCCAGTCGAAGGCATAAGTACCTGCACCTTCAACTTAGTCGTAAATGCCATTCGGTTTAGCTCGTGTCTGACCTGTTTCGGAACTTTGCAGGCCTCCGTTGTCGGTTGCTGCTATGTGCCCAGCCACGGCCGCTGCCGCTTCAGCGTCCGAGGACACCAGCGGAGGAGCTGACGCTGGCGCCGAGGTCACGCCGCCCATGGTGACGCCGCCCCCCACGGTTGTGGTTCAAGATCTGCCGACCGCAACCCCAAGGGTCAGCAGTGTGTTGCTGTTGCCTCCTCCTCTGACTGCCACCGTCAAAGTCCAGGAGGAGGTGACGGTTTAGGAAGAGAGGGAGGCCTCGCCTTTGGCTCCTGATGTTGAGGGTGAGGTCGAGATGATGGAGGTCGAGGATGAGCTTGCACCGTCCCCGATCATCCACGCCGAAGTCTGTGGGAATCGCCTCCGCCCTCGGTCCACGAAGAGCCAATCGGCCAGGCTTCGCTCGCCGCCTCCGAAGGTGCACAGGAGCTGAGCGAGAAAGCCGCTGGGAAGTGGCCAGAGGTTCCTCCGCCTGATCCGACCCAATGTTCGCAGGAGCTGGTCGCGGAAGATGTTGGCGGGCTGTCGACGAGTGCGGTCCCGGTCGGTACGGTCGAGGTCGCAGAGGAGGTCTGGAAAGGAGACGGGGCCGAGCTGACCACGATGCCGACGGCACCGTCTTCTGTTGCGACGACGTCTGGTCCCTTGACCTTGGGCGCGCAAGGGTCAGGGCAGAGGAGTGATCTCCCGCCCGAGGCTGTAGCCGGGGCATGGAATGTTTATGACAACCGGATGGCCAGATCCACCGCCTCAACTATGCGATGGCTTCTGGTCTCCGCAAGCTACTCGACATCACAAACGAGTGCCGAGAGCTCTTCGACGACCCGTACCTGATGGAGTGTCAGGTAAGCTTTTCGAACACTTAGTTTTTTTTGTCGAACCTATCTGTCTCGGTGCTGAATGGCATCACTTGCAGGCGAATCTTGCCGTGGCGGTGGGTCAGCCACCTCATGGCTATGCCATGCAAGCCGAGGTCGACGCTCTTCGGGTGGAGCCAGAGCAGGCGAGGGCCGGCCGCGATGAGTTGAGGGACTCCACGATCCAGCTGCACCATCAACTCAACGCCGCCCGTGAGTCGAGCCGCATCGCCCTCGGGGAGGCTACTCAGGCCCGGACGGAGGTTGTGTCGGCGCGATCCGAGAACCAGAGGCTTGCCTTCGAGCTCACCTCCGGGAGGGAGATGATTGCGCGTAAGTTAATTCATACCTTTTGATTTTTACCGTTTGAGGGTCGGGGTCGAATTCTGACAGGAGATTTGCCCTTTGTTCAGAGCTTCAGAAGCAGGCCACCCAGCACGCCGCACAGGTGCAGTGCCTCAAGGATCTCCGGGCTCAGGTCGACGGGGCTCGCAAAAGCGCCGAGAGCACTGTCAAGAGGGCTGAGGAAGAGCGTCGCCGAGCTTTTGAGCAGCGGGACGCGATTGACTCGGAGCGGGTCGCTGCTGAGGAGGAGGTCGAGCGGCTGACGGAGTAGCTACAGGCAACGCAGCAGGCCGCCTCTGAGGTCCAGGAGGCACGACTGGCCGGTGAGGCGAAGATTGCCCAGCTCCAGGCCGAGCTGGCTCAGGCCCAGGCTCTCGTCGAGTCTGTCACGGAGGAGCGGGACGGTGTCTTACCTTTTTAGTTCATTGAGTTTTCGAAGGCGGTCGGTCTCCTGACCGTTGCATTTGTTGCACCTGTGGTCGGCGAACTCTGACCCTTGCGGTCCGCGAGCTGCCGCTTGCTGCACCAAGTCTTCGCCGGCATGCGTGAGGACTCCCTCTCGGCGGAGTTCGTAACGCACATGGTGCGATAGCTCCCAAGACTCATCGCCAACGAGGTGATGAGGGCGCTAGAGGATGGAGCTTCGTTGGCTCTAGCGCTGACCCGCTCTCACTACCCGGACGCGGACTTCGGCAGCATCATCAAAGGATTCACCGCCGGGCTGTCAGAGGAGCAGATGAGGGCGCTGGAGGCCGAGATGCATCCCTCAGCGTGGGAGGTCGTCACCGGCTTCGGTGGGGAAGATCTTCTTCGAGAGCGGTTCAGACACCTGCACCATGTGCAGCGGCGGCATACTTAGTTACCTGTAGCAGTTAATAGTAGTTTTTGTATCTGACTGTGTGATAAACACTTTGGATGTCTGTAAATAGGCAAGTTTCCTACCCTCTTCTGTGTTTTAAATGCTTTGCATTTAACGTTTTTCGAGTTTCGTTGGACGTTGATCAAACGATTGGGTTGGGTATAGCTCGTAGGGTCGAGTGCCGGGCTTGATACAGCCGTAGAGCGTCACCAACATCGGATCGTCAATCGTTAGCCGCGAGGAAGACTTAAACGAGAGCGCTTGCGATTGGTTAGCACATCCGAGGGTCACCCGTGAAACTCGGCGCGGGTCGGGGGGTCGGGCCTCGAGGAAACAAAAAGAAGCACGGAGCTTTAACACAGAAGACTAAGGCACGGAGCCTTAGGACGAGAAATCGAGGCGTCGGGCCTGAAAATGAGATGCGGAGGGGTCGAACGTTCCGACCCTCAAGTGGGGACACTTAGACAAGCCCTCGGGCGATGAAGGGTGGCCGAGTCGGCTGCGCTTCACTGCACAAAAAACAGTGAGAGACAAGAGATGCACAAAAACCTTAGCTGATTTTATTATGCGTAGAATCGATGTAAATTCTTGATGTTCCAGGTGTGGGCTAGCTCCCTGCCGCCCTCGGTCTCCAGCTTGTAGGTGCCAGGCCTTAACACTCGCTTGATTACATAGGGCCCCTCCGAGAGGGTGACAGTTTGTGGTGGTCGGCCTTCATCTGGACCCTCTTGAGTACAAAATCTCAGACGTTGAAGGCTTGACCCTTGACGCACCGAACGTGTAGTCATCGCAGGCTCTGCTGGTACTTGGCCGATCGTAGAAACGCGACGTTGCGTGCTTCGTCCAGCTGGTCCAAGGCGTCTTGCCGCGCCGCTTCTGACCTTTTTTTGTCTTAGGCTCGGACCCTCGGGGAGTCGTAGTCGAGATCGGTCGGCAGCACGCCCTTGGCTCCAAATGACATGAAGAAGGGGGTAAACCCTGTGGTTCTGTTGGGGGTTATTCGCAGTACCCACAACACGGACGGAAGTTCCTTGACCCATCACCCGGCTTCCTGTCTGACGGAGTCGTAGATCCGAGGCTTCAAACCTTGTAGCATCCCATTGGCGCGCTCAACCTAATTGGTGGTCCTTCGATAATACACGGAAGCGAAGTCGAGCCGAATGTGGTACTCCTCGCAGAATTCCTAAAAAACATGCTCGGTAAACTGTACCATTGTCGGTGATGATGGAGTGCGGGACCTCGAATCGGCAGATGATGTCGCGGATGAACTCGACGGTCCGACCGAAACTGGTGTCGAGGACCGACTTGGCCTCGATCCATTTGGTGAACTTGTCAACGGTGACGAAGAGGTGGGTGAAGCCCCAGGTGCTGGTCAGAAAGGTCCGAGGACGTCGAGCCCTCAGACGGCAAAGAGCCATGTGATTGGGATCGTCTGGAGGTCTTGAGCCGGCAGATGTGACTGTCGGGCGTAGAACTGGCAGCCTCTGCATGAGCGAATGAACTTCTCGGCGTCGAAGACCATCGTGGACCAGTAGAACCCCTGGTAGAAAACTTTCCCAACCAGGGTCCTCGAGCAACGTGGTGCCCGCAAATGCCCGAGTGGATGTCATTGACGAGATGGAGACCCTCCACCCGAGGGATGCAACGTTGAATAATGCTGCTGGAGCTTCGCTTGTATAGTTTGTCGTCGATGATGACGTAGGCCGGGTCTCGTTGGTGTCGGCCGAAAGAGTGCCGTCTTGGAGGAAGGCGAAGATGTATTGGGACCAGTCGGGGACGATGGCCATGACCTCTGCCTCGGGGGTCGGGGCTTGCTCTCCGACTGCCACCTCGACCTTGGGGTCGGCAGGATCAACTTTGAGTTTGATAGTTGTCTTGGAGAGAACCTCGAGGAAAATGTCATTGGGGATAGGATCCCGCCTCGAGGCCATTCGGGCTAGGGTGTCGGCCGCTTCATTGTCGCGGTGTAGAACATGGTGGAGCTCGAGCCCGTCAAACTTGTCTTCGAGCTTGTGAACTTCTTAACAGTAGGTTTCCATCTTTGGATCTCAGCAGCTTGATATGTTCATGACTTGGGTCACGACGAGCTTGGAGTCGCCCTTGACGTAGAGCCGTCAGACGCTGAGGGTGATGGTCATTCGGAGACCATGGAGCAAGGCTTCGTACTCGGCGGCATTGTTGGATGCGGGCAAATGGATTTGCAAAATGTACCAGAACTTGTCCCCCATCGGGGGTGATGAGGACGACGCCAGCCTCTGAGCCCTTCAGCCAGCAAGAGCCGTCGAAGAACATCGTCTAGTGCTCGAAGTCGGCGGGGGTCGACGGTTCTTGAGCCTCGGTCCATTCGACAATGAAGTTGGTGAGGGTATAGGATTTGATAGTTTGCCGAGGCACACAGGTGATGTCGTAGCCCTAAGCTCCATAGCCCACGTGGCAATGCGCTCGACCACGTCATTGCCGTTGATGATCTCCCCGAGTGGGAAACTTGTCACCACCCAGATGGAATGGCTGTCGAAGTAGTGGCTGAGCTTGCGGTGGTGATGAGGATCGGATAGAGTAGCTTCTTCATTTGGGTGTACCGAGTCTTGGCGTCGGTCAGCACCTCACTGATAAAGTAGACGGGCCGTTGGACCTTCAAGGCCCGACCCTCCTCCGGACACTCGACAACAAGGACGGTGCTAACGACCTTCGTAGTTGTTGAGATGTAGAGGAGCAGTGGCTCACCGGGGGTCGGGGAAGTCAGGACCGGTGGAGTCGATAACATGGTCTTGAGCTGCTCAAATGCCTCATGGGCCTCGGCGGTCTAGGTGAAGCGGTTGGATTTTTGTATGAGTCGGTAAAATGGCATGACCTTCTCGTCGAGTAGGGAAGCGCTGTCAGGCACCCAGTTAGCTTCTGGACCCCTTTGATGTTGTTGATGGGCCTGAGGTTGCGGATGGTGGTGATCTTCTCGGGGTTGGCTTCCGTGCGGCGCTCGGAGATGACGAATCCGAGGAGCTTGCCAAAGGGAACGCCAAAAACATACTTCTCGAGGTTGAGCTTGATGCGGTACCTCCGGAGGTTGGCGAAGGTCTCCTTCAGGTCTTCAATGAGAGTGGCAGCATGTTGGGTCTTGATAACAATGTCGTCGACGTAGACCTCTGGGTTTTGACCCGGCTAATCGTGTAAGCATTTCTACATGCAGCACTGATACGTGACGCCAGCATTCTTGAGCCCAAACGGCATGGTGACGTAGCAGAACAAGCTGAACGATGTGATGAAAAATGTAGCCGACTGGTCGAGGCCACGCATAGAGATCTGATGGTACCCGGAGTATGCATCGAGAAAACAAAGGGTTTCGCAGCCAACGGTGGAGTCGACCACTTGATCTATACACGGCAAAGGAAACGGATCTTTTGGACATGTTTTGTTGAGACTCATGTAATCAACGCACATTCTCCATTTTCCATTCTTCTTCTTAACCATTACAGGGTTGGCCAGCCACTCGAGGTGGTAGACCTTTTGGATAAACTTAGCATCTAGCAGCTTGGTAATCTCCTCTCAATGGCGCGGCGCTTCTCGTTGTCGAAGTGTCGGAGTCATTGCTTCACTGGTCGGGACCCGAAAATGATGTTGAGAGAGTGCTCGGAGACCTCCTTTGGGATGTTCGGCATATCAGACGGTGCCCGCGCGAAGACGTCCTGATTTTGAATGAGGAAGTCAACAAGCGTGCTTTCTTATTTATCGGAGAGCGTTGTCCTGATCCTGGCCTTCATGGTCGGGTCGGCGTTATCGAGGATGATCTCATTGGAGTCGTCGGCAGTTCGAAGGACGTAGAGGTTGAAGGCTTGGAGTCGAAGGTCGGGGCCGACACCTTGGACTTGCGGATCTCTTCGAGTTGGACCGACCCCGCGAAGGCGACAGCCAGCTCATAACTCTCTTCCTCGCAAGCGAGAGCATGCTTGAAGCGAAACGACACAGTGATAAATCCCTTGGGCCCCGACATCTTGAGCTTGAGGTATATGTAGTTGGGGACGGCCATAAACTTGGCGTAGCAGGGCCTACCGAGGATGGCGTGGTAGGCGCCGACAAAGTTGACCACTTCAAAGGTGAGCCTCTCTGTCCTGAAGTTGTCGCGGTCGCCGAAGGTGATTGGCAATGTGATCTATCGCAGGGTTACTGCGCTGCCCCCAACGATGATGCCATGGAAAGGGACGTGGCGTGGACGGAGGTCAGACTCTGAGAGCTTCATGGCTTTGAAGGTGTCGATGTAGAGGATGTTGAGGGCGCTGCCGCTGTCCACGAAGACCTTGGTCAAGCGCATGGTGCCGATGATTGGATCGAGCACCAGAGGCAGGCGTCCCGGCTAAGGTATGTAGTCGGGGTGGTCAGATCTATCGAATATGATCGGGATCTTTGACCACTTGAGGTAGGTAGGCACAGCGGGGTCGGTGTGGTTGACCTCCCGCCACGTCTGCTTCTGATGGCGCCGTGACTCGTAGGCCATCGGCCCACCGAAGATCATCAGGCAGTCCTCCGGCTCGGGGAAGGTGTTCCCTCGGCTTCCTTTGCAGGAGGGTCAAGATTCTAAGGTTGGCAGAAGTCAGGTCGAAAGTTACCTCTGAAGAACATCCGCATCAGCTGGCAGTCCCGTAGGGTGTGCTTGACGGGGTTCAAGGGGTTGGTGCAGGGCACGTCGAGCATCTTTTCAAAGTGGTTGTTGTGGTCGGCCGGCTTCCTTGCTTGGGGTCGCGCTGTCGCTGTGTGACACCCATGAACTCATCGTCTTGCCGGCCGTTCTTCTGCTTCTTGCTGCTCGAGCCGCCCCCGACCGATCGTCCCTACGGTCTGAGCGCCGATCGGAGCGGTTGTCGGTTTTGCGGTCGGCCTTGGACTTCTCCTTGTCTTCAGCCCGATCTCAGTCGAAGTTGGCCTGGACAGCCTCCTCCCCGGTGGTGAACATGGTGGTGATGTCAAGAAGAGCACGCGTCGTCCCAAGGTTTTTACACCCCAGCCTGTGGATGAGCGCCTTGGATGTGGTGCTGCAGGTGAAGGTGTTGATGATGTCGGTGTCGCTCACGTCGGGCAGCTCATTTTGCTTGCGCGAGAAACACTGGATGTAGTCACAGAGTGATTCGTTGGGCTTCTGTTTGCAGTTTTTCAGATCCCAGGAGTTCCTCGGGCGCGTGTAGGTTCTTTGAAAGTTGCCAACGAAGACGCGATGGAGGTCAGCCCAGTCGTGGATGCTATCCGTGAGAAGGTGCTCGAGCCACCCCCTGGCCGAATCGGACAAGAAGAGTGGCAGGTACTGGATGGCGAATAGGTCGTCTGCGCCCTCGGCTCTGCAGGCGAGGCGATAATCTTCGAGCCAGTGAGCTAGGTAGGTCTCACCGGTGTACTTGATGATGTTGGTTGGAGCGTGGAATCTCTGTGAGAATGCAGCCTCTGGATCTGGGACCCGAACGCTCGGGGCTTGACATCGTCTGGGCTGAGGCTCCGAATGTGGTCGTAGCTGCGTCGACGGCCACGACGGTCAGGGGAGACCTCTTAAGATGCAAGGGGAGGGGCCAACCCTTAGGAGGTGGCGCCTTCGACGTTGCCGCCCTCGCCTCTGCCTATCGTTGAGCTGCCAGTCGATGAGCCGATAGTTGAAGAAGAAGAGTTGCCGCCTCCCTTGACCGCTGCAGCCTCAGGCGATGAGGGCAGGGGGAAGGTAGTGGTCGAGGAGGGCCTGTCGGTGCTGCCTCCAACTATCGCCGCTGAAAACCCGACGGCGTCGTCTCCGACCGTCACCGCCATGATCTAGGATGGCTGATGTGTACGAGGTTCCCGATCTTCCGTCGAGTCGTGATAACTATCGATTTGGCCGAAATGCGACACACAATCGATCCGGGCTCAAATCAACACGATTCGAACACCGCAATCGCAACAGCACTTCTCCTCTAGTTATCAACCGTGCGCACACAATTGAGCTCGCTAAAAAGGCTAATCCCAGCCTGCGAATCGAAGAACACAAGCAAGAACAAGAAAGAATGCAACTCAATTGCGAAATCTGAATTAAATCACGAAGTTGAAAAACCAACAAACCATCAAACAGCAAAACTGTTTTATAACGGAGGAAAACTAATCAAAACCTCTCTAATGACGGCGGCTACTGTTTATATAGAATGGGACGACCTAGGGGTACACTCTAATACTAATGAGCATAGAAAAGATACACGGTCCAAAGGGTAAAAGATTGTGTCGCAGCACCCGAGGCAGTTTCTGGATGTTATCTTATTTTTACGATTTCCACTGATTCCAGTTGAATTTAGAGATGAGACTAGTGCCGTTGGAAAGGTTATCTTGTTAGCTTTCCAACCGTATCTAGAACGCCTAAAATGAAGCTTGTATGAGATCGGAGCATCTGTTTTAGTGCAGGCTGATTTTAGTGTCCGAGTCATACTCGAACCCGAGTTGTTTGGATCTTCTTCGGGGTCGAATGTCTCTCCGAGTTCTTCATATATTTTTTTGAATATGTCCAATGTTACTAATTATGATAAAGTTATTAGGTAGCAATCTATTTTCAAAGGAAAGAAGATATTAGGTAGCAAGCTTTTCTCAAAGAAAGGAAGACGTGTTTAGAAATAAGCTCACCTCTGATCTCAATTGTCATGCGTAAATTTTATCAATACTAATTTGAGAAGTTTTATGTGTATATAAAGGAAGGAGAGATGCCTCATCAACTGCCCTCGGAGGAAATGTAGCGAGATGGTGGTGACGTGGGCCTCCCGGAGGTCAGGGCCGGGTGTTGTATTTGCTAGTTGGGCTTTTTTTTTTTTTTTGCTTGTACATGTTGCTAGGCACACCTCCGCGCAACCCACTTGGCCCAGGTCCAGCTCACCTGCGACTTTTGCTCTTCAGCTGAACTAGGATAGTTTATTAATTTTTATTTGTTTTTTTAATATTTATTTTTTTGTTATACCTTTTGAATGTTTCCTATTTATTTTTAAATTTTTCATGCACTCATGCATGCATTTACTGAAATATTAAGAAAATAAAAGAATTGAAAAAAATCAATTGATTCATGTATAAAATGGATGGAAAAATAAAAATAAATATTTTTTATAAAAAGGCTCAGCCAGCAGGCCTAAGATCGATGGGCAGAAACTAGAACGACAGAAAGAAAAGGCACAAGTAAAAATGTCCTCCGTGGGTAGAAATAAGTGAGAGAAAAAAAGAAAGTGGTCCTGCATGTTCCATGGTTGAGAAAAATATATGTCGACATGCATGCCAAAACATTTTATGCCACATAAGTGGAGTAGATTATTTGGAAACTGCATAGGTGCATATGGAACTTATAAATTGTTTGGCAAGTACATAGATGCCAAAATAGGAATTGATTGTATATAAGAAACTAGTTGATAAACTGTTTGGTAGGGCTTTACAATTATTTGATAAATATAGTTTGAGGAGCTTTGCAAAGCACTAAAAAAATGGATCGAACACCCGTTAAAAACATTTTTTAGTAATGTAGCGCACCCTGTTTCCGAGATGCACTGTGATACACGTATCAGTCCCTGGATCAGTAGCTGATACGCACAACACAACAGAATGTATATCGAAAGCATACTTCGAAAGGAAAAACTAACCTGAGACAGGACTTTTAGTGGCCACACCATGAGGATCTCTACTATCCTACACCGGTTGACCAACTAAAAGCAGAGCAGGCAGCGAACACCAGGGCCCAAATCCACAAGCAGAAGCAGAACGAAACCAGCACAACATCTACGCAATCCTTACTGTCTAAAACCACAAATGCAGGCGGGTGAGTACATAAGGTACTCAGCAAGCTCCAACACTAAGCAAAGGTATAGCTATAGATGCACATTAGTTGTAGCAAGGATGAGGCAGCAAGGTCCATGTTGCAAAAAGCCAGTTTTATGCAAGGTTCACTACCGAAGATTCCAAAAGGGAGTGAAAGCATTTATTATCCATATATTAATAAGTTGGACCTGGGGGAGTACAAACCGTTCCCGCCAGTTCCCTAATTTTTAACTGGAAGGGCCTCCACTATCCCCTCCAGACACTTTCCAAAGCACGGGTGGCTACACCCACTCACACTTCAAGGCAGTATAGAAAATCTAATCGTAGGGCACCCAAACAGTAGCATGTCAATACCGTGACAACGGCCTATCCGGAAGGATTTTTAACTCTACAGAGGTTGCACACTGTACCCACAGGTTATGCTACTCTTGATCATTAGAGTTGCATAATGCTTATCCCACATCTACGCAGTTTTCCACAGATTCCACCCAAGGTGCAAACAGGGGCCATCCCTCGGGGTTTTCCAGGCCGTCGATGACGCGTCGGTACATTCTCGGAGCCGGGTCGTGAATATCCACCACATTCACGCCTTTTCCTGGTCCCCTCCAATCCCCGGGTATTACCAAACCAGGGGCTATATCGGCGGGCTTACGCTCCCGTGACGCGGGCAATTACTGTCGAAGGCCAGGCAGCGAGTTATCTCACGCCCTTCTCCTGTTCCCTTGTGTCTTCACTACCGACCCCCCAGTGGTTCGATGTGGAAAGAATACGTAGAGGAAATAAGTCCTGCCCAAATGTACAGGTTCTATGGTTGCACGAGAATTACCAAGTCGAGGGCTAACGAACTGGTCCTTATATGGCAGGGGTGGCGGTCTCGTCCACGGCAGGTGGACCACAGCGAAGCCTACACACCTATCACCATCACCTCAAGTGAGCCCCACCCCACAGCCAGAAACATCCCTTCTTCACCTAGCACCAGCTATTCTAATCCCGCCCCCTTTTATTTGTACTCACACCACCAAACTCTTTCAACTCATTTTGCAAATTAATGGTATATGGTGTGGCGGTGCGGAGCACCGTAAATTGGGGTCCTAAGCAGATCTAGTACAAGGTAATATCCATTCCGTAAAACTATCTAGGAATGGAATCCTTATGGCTATCAAGAACACTTTGTCAATGGTTTTCAAGGAAGGTATTCATATCTATACAGCAAATTACTGACATAAATATAAATACCTAGGAGCAAATAGGATTATTACTAGCACAATGTTTCAAACCAAAATATCATGCATAGCAGAATAAATAGGCACTATAGGAGCATTAGCAAATTATAGGTTCCAGTATGAGGTTAGAGCTTGCCTGCAAATTCCTTAATCTTCAAGCTTGAGGTTGAAGGCTTCTACTTCAAGATCTCAATCTTCAATCTCTGGCTTCGCGCCCAATCTACGAGCTTCTTTTCATACGTAGACCTTCTGGTTCCTCTTGAGGCTTGACTCTTCCTTACACTCAACGTTATCTACGCGAAGGAAAAGCCTAATAAAACTACTGCGAAAGAAACACAACTCAAGAAGGAGCGATAAAATCCAAAGAACTCCAACTAAGAACCAGATAACACCGCGAGGAAAACTTAGGGCAAGTCGTGCATGATGCGGTGATTAGTTATTACGAGGAGCGGTGAGGCCCACTAGCATGGCTATTGGAGAGGCATGTGCTTGTGTAGTCCTGTGAACGGTACATCATTTTATGTAGACCTTAATTTAGGACCATCCACTACTTGTTGGCCATTAGAGTTATTCTGATTGATACCTAGTGATTAAACTATATTATGAGTGCATTATGCGTGCTTCTATGTCACGGCTCATGACCTGAGTTATCCGTGTATATTGTGCACTAGCGTGTACTGATGTGTTACACATGCTTTCTAGTGAGTATTTCTTGATTCTACTATACAGTTGAACTCTTACACTACATAAATGGCATTAACTGTGATGTGGTGATGGGCATATTGCTACGGTTAGTTATTTAGTTTATACCTATATGAATGTACCACTTTAGGTGATTAATAGTTAATTACCTAACTTATTTTATATAATTAAATTACTAAAACTAACAAGTGGCACAAGTGCTAAAAGGTGCCCTTACATGGGTGACTGCATGGCAGGTTGCTTATGGGCTGCTAACTAAAGTGTTTACTTACTTTCTAATGTTTAACTATTTGTATTTAACTATTAATCATATGATTCTAACCTTAGACTAGATTACTTAGTGCTAACATGGGTATGCATACTAATGTGTGCTAAATAACGGGGTTATGCTATGCTGTGGCGTGCTTTAGCTAGTATAAATCTATGCTTAGAATGCATCATAACTAAAGACTTGCACTAACAACGATAAAACAAAAGAAGGAACACGATTAAACTCGGCGAAGAACTTACTAAAGAAGCAAATCGGCAAGACCGGAGGTTGGCTGAGGTTTGGATGATTCGATGTGATGGAGCTTGAGATAATGGTTTCAATGGCACCAAGATCACTGAAAACTTAGCTAAGGTGTAGTGGTGGTGAGACGAACAAGGTGTTCACGATGGAAAACAGGAAATCTCCCCCGTGGACACGCTACCCGACATATGTCCACAGTTGTCGGGTGTGTGTGTGCACGCGTGGAACAGGGGACGAACTTCGTGGTGATGTTGCCAGCTAGTCTGTGACCGAAAACTGGCAAAGGCTACATGGACACATGGCTCGGCCTGTGTCCACGGCCTCTAGACACCTGCGTGTCCAGAATCGAGGAAAAATCATGTGGACACGTGGTTCGGCGTGTGTCCGCAGCCCCTGGACACACGGGTGTCCAGAATCGGGGGTTTCTCCGTGGACACAGAGTTCTGTGACGTGTTCATGGACACGTGAATATATGATCTGTAATCGTGTCCGTGGACACGTGGACTGTGACCGTGTCCGTGGACACGTGAACTGTGACGTGTCCGTGGTCACGTGAAAGTGAAAGTTCGGGGTTTTCGTGGACACGGAAAAACTGTGACGTGTCTGTGGACACGTGGACACAGGAAACTGTGATCGTGTCCGTGGACACGTGGACACGGCAAACTGTGATCGTGTCCGTGGACACGGGAACTGTGATCGTGTCCGTGGACACGTGGACACGGGAAAACCGTGATCGTGTCCGTGGACACGGGAAAACTGTGACGTGTCCGTGGACACGGGAAAACCGTGACGTGTCCGTGGACACGTGGACGCGGGAAAACCGTGACGTGTCCGTGGACACATGGACACGAGAAAACCGTGACGTGTCCGTGGACACGGGAAAACTGTGACGTGTCCGTCTCTGGGGATACGGGGCCGTGACCGTGTCCCTGGACAAGTGCTTACGGGTCAGGGGGTTATCGTGTCCAGGACACGTGCCGACTACCATGTCCAATCCTCAGGGATGCGTGGAAGGTCTGGACTGGGTTCTACAAAAATAAGGGTGTCTTTTGTAAAGGCATTGGGCTGGGGCTTTGTATGAAGGAACATGGAGGGGCTTTCTGCGAAATAGTTTTTACCATCAGCTATTCAGCTCACGTCTGATTTCTTAGCAGAGGAGGAGCTGGTGACCGGTCCACGCAACCATCGTGGGCCTCGGCGATGTCCAGGCTGCAAGCTGGCCGGAGAAGCTGGGCTTCGGCGGAGGGGGGGGGGTAGGACGGCGCGCTGAGCCTCGTCACAGGTTCAAAGGAGCTGGGGAGGCTTCGCAGGGCCCGGTCGCGGAGCACTGGCATGCGCGCGGCGGCGGCGTATGGCGCCAGCGGGTAGGGGTGGCGGAGTGGCTCGGGATTCCAGCCGAGAAGAACGAGTACGGTGTGCTGAACCGTGCCATGGGCTCGAGGGAGCCAGGGCAACGTCGCAGAGCACCGGCAACGGAGAGCTAGCAGCGGCCATGGTAGCGCACGGTGGAGCTCGGCCCCAGGCAACGCTTCCCAAAATTGATGATCTGGAGAGGTAGAGGAGGGTGCAAAGGTGGCTCATGGTTTCCTAGAAGGAGAGAGGTTCACCGGAGGAGGCGAATTGTGGTGGCGGCCCTCACCGGTGAGCAGTGGCGACGGTGGGGAATGTTGAAATTGAGGCGGGATTGAGCGGTGGTGAAGGCCGGCTGCGGTGCAAGGGGCAGTGCGGAAAAAGCCATGGTTGGCGCGGCAAGGCCGGAGGGGCGCGGTGCTGCCCCGGTGTCGGAGGAGGGCGGCAGGTGACGGCGTCGCCAGGCGCAGAGGACGCAGTGGCCACAAATTCCTCTGGGTGTTGCCGTTGGGAGGGATAGGGCGGCAAGGCGGTGGAGCTTGGCCGTGGGCGCGTGGAGAGGCAGGTGGCGAGCTGCGAGAGCGCATGCGCGGCGCGTGCACTGGCGGGTGACAGCGCGGCGCCGACGCTGGCGGGCGCAAGAGACAGGGAGAAAGGAGGAGGAGCCGACGGGTGGGACCCACGGTTACTTTGTTTTTTTCTTATTTTTTTCGGAATTTCAACAGCAGCCTCTGTTTTTCCCTCAAGAGGTCAACTTGCCGAGCTCCGATAAACGTGAAATTTTGCAGGGTTGAAGAACTTTTCAGGATGAACAACTTTTGTTTTAGGATTATCTTCAAATTCTGAATAGATTTTATTTTATGAAATTCGGAGGATAAATGGCTATTTGAATGAGGAAAATTAATTTGAATGAAGTAAATAAGTCTCAAGAGAATTAGGCGGGTTTGGAATTCAAGGAATTCGATAAGACAGGAATTCACAAGTATTGGGTTCCAAGGAGTTGAATGAATTTCCATTTCAGAGAAGTTTGTCGGATTTAGAATTTAAAAGATCGAAATAAGTTTGAAATTCAAAAGAACACAAGAAAAATAAACGGAAAGAAAAAAAAGGAAAACAAAAAGGGGCTCAATCACTTGTCATACCTCAAATTTTCAATTTAGATAAGTTTTTAATTTAGTGGAGTTTTCACCTTTTGAAATAGGAACGAAAAGAAAAGGTGAGAAGTGAAAAGAAAAATGTTAGGGTGAAAGTTAGAAAAATTTTGAATTACGCATTTTTAAACTTGTTCCTAAAATTCGGGATGTCACAAGTAAGCATCGACAAATAAGCAAATAGCCAAATGGATGAAGTTAATGATGTGAATCATATTTCAAACAGGAAAATGTGTTTCGGTCATAACAATATCCCTTTTTGGCATCCTCGTAAGTCGTAACATTCCTTGTTGGCATCCTCCTAACATTCCTTCCATTGGTGTTGAGTTGCGACTGCAGCTAGCTTTACCATCACTCCCTACATTTCTAGATAGTTGTTATTGTTTATTCTAACATTATCTTTGATATTCATCTTATTAAAAAAAAAGTTAGTTCAAATGTATAAAATTATAAGTTGTGATTTAAATAACTTTAATGATAAAGTAAATTATAATAAAATATATAGAATTTATTATTTTTTAATAAGATGAAAAATCAAAGTTGATTTTAAAATGACAACAATTTAGGAACCAGATAATAAGTGTTACCCTCCAACTTTTTTTTTTTGGCAATGACTCCCCGTTCTCGCTGTTAAATAGAACCCGACCGCTCTGGCATGAAACAGAGCGACCAGCTCAAAACAGAGTTGGCAATCAAAAACAGAGCAGAGAAAGCACATGAAGACACCGATCCAAACATATGCGTCCATATTTTCAGGCGCTAATGAGCCTCACATCCTGAATTATCATTTGCCACACTAACAGTCTCTGAAATGAAAATCAAAGTAATCATCTGAAAATCAAACCAAATCTTCTTCCACAAAGTAGAAGGTTTGTAAATTATAATACGAAATACAGGAAGTTGCGTTAAACTATTGTACCAGAAACATACTCCCTTTGTCCGAAAATAATAGCATCTCCAGCAGATGCTTTAAAATGACCGTGTGCTTTAAAATCTAACAATATACAGTACGGAAGTGCTCCAGCAGATGTTTTAAAAGGTTCTAATGCTGTAAAAAATTTTAGAGATTCTTTATAATTGTTCCTCCGTGCTTTATATTTAAAGCACAAAACATGGTGTTGTATCCCGTTCTTTATCAAGCTTGTGCTTCGGAGGAGCCCAACTGCCACTCTCGCCGCTAGCTCCATCATACCGTCCCGCCATCCAAGCTAACCGCTCCAGCACTGGAGCTTGCCATATAGCCATAGATCCTCGCCGCCTAGGTCTTGAACCCTCCACCATCGTTCATCGCCATTTTGCCATGTATTTTATCATTGTCACTCCAAATGTAGACAGTCGTGTCCAAGCTCGTCGTCCACCATGGTCGTGGCTTGTATCCACCCCTTGGTCATGGAAGCCATGCGTGTCCACTAGTCTTGACGTATTGCAGCTGGTGTCGTGGAAGAGTTTAGCTTGTCGGCATCCTCAAGCGGCAGCATCAGCAATGTCATGGACGCTGTGAGCAAGACGACTAGGGTGTCCGTGTTCGCGTTGGTGTGGTGCTCAGTGTTGGTAAGATCGTGGGGCTAGACAAAAAGCCCCTGCTCATTGTCTCTAATGCCAACCTCGGAGACACTGGAGCTACGGCCAAAGGGTGGAGCTCGCTGATCTTGTCGGGCATCTAAAACTAGTGCTTGCCATAGCGGCTTGTACCTGCGCCACCTCTTACTTGTGACTCCTGGTCCTCCAAACTTCTCGTCGGTGAAGCCCCTATGCTCGACACCGTCGAAGAACAAACATGCTGGGTGATTTTCAGGTGCTCGACGAATTGTTCTAAAGATAAAAATGTTTAAAGCATTAGTTTTAGAGCATCTATTGGCGCACAACCTTTAGAATCTTTAGAAAAAGAAGTTACAGGATCTTTAAAATTGATTTTAAAGCACCACTTTTAAAGAACCTGCTGGAAAGTGTTGTTTTTTACTTTTTTAAAATCAATATTTGACTATTCATCTTATTTAATTTTTTATGAAAATATAAATATGAGCAAGCCATGATTAAAATATTTCTAATAATAAAATAATTCACAATAAATAATATTTTTGAAAAAATTTAAATAAGATGAATGATCAAATGCTAAAGTCAAAAAGTCCAAAACAACACTTATTCTAGAACGAAGGGAATATTACATATTCATTTTGTTTCAAAATTGTTGTCCCCTTTTTGTTCAAATTGAAATTAACAAGTGACAAAAAATTTCGAGCAGAGAGGAGTAATGATCACTGATCACGAAAGATGAACTGATTCACACATAAACATAAACAAGCTAATGCGTCCATCCACGCGGTGATCTTTTCCCTATGTATATGCCATCCCTTGTCAAGGTCCTCCATATAACCCCTCAACACTGTAGAAGGCTGGATTTGCCACGTCGATCCTTAGTTGGTGTTGCGTTGGCACCGGGTGATGGCGGAGCATCCCCGGCGGTAGGGGTTGGCCTTCTGCTGCGACGCGCAGTTGGTGTAGTACGACTGGCCGCGCTTGTTGCACGGCACCTGGTCCGCCTTCAGCGCGGCGTAGCTGATGTACCGGTTCGTCGGCTGCCGCTGCGCCATGGACCGCCGGAGGACGCCCGCGCCGCCGCCCACCTCCTCCTCCTCGTCGGCGCGAACGGCGCACTGCCCCAGCGTCCCGTCGCACGGCTGCTGCGACGACGTCGCCCGCAGCAGCGTCGAGAACGGCAGGTCTCCAGAGAAGGCCGCGGTGGATGCCGTCGTTGGCGCCGCGACGCAGAAGTACAGGAGGCACGCCGCCAGGGCCACGACCGCCGCGGTGCCGAGGCGCGCCATCTTAGTGGACGGTCGGTCGACGACGGGCGTTCGCGTCGCTGCTGTCTTCCGATTGCAGGTTGAACGATCGCGTGGTTCGTCTGGGTTCTTAGAGCGTGCGGTGGTCGAATGGCGTTGGTGCCCGGGGATTTCAAGCGCGTGAGGAGGGCAGCTAGAGGCTGGGGATCGCCGGCCGGGAGAGAAACGCGGCAAGCCGTCCATGCGCATGCAGTGTTGAATTCTTGGGCTGTTTTGTAGTTGGGCTAGAGGCCGGCTTCCTGTTTTCACAGCCCAAACCTTGTGCGACACGTCTGCGTCGAATCCGGCCTCGACCTTGGCACGGCCGACCAGGCCGGTGAGCAACCGGGCTGTTCAACGACCATAGGTACTTCACTTGTAGCATATGATGAAGTGGCATCCATATGCTCACTGGTTCGAAATAAATACTCCCTACATTGTTGTAATTAACTACTGGTCTTATTTAAAAATTAATAAATATCATATATTTTGTTATAATTTATTTTATCATTAAAATTAGTTGAATCATGACTTATAATTTTCATTTGAATGGTTAAAGATAGTGTTAGAAATCAATGCGACAATAATTTAATAATTTAGAAATGGAGTAAGTAAATTAATAACTCTTATGCAAGATTTGGGCCATTCTGAAAAATAAAAACTTTTGTGCATGGCATTTCAATGAACAGAGCTTTGTTTTGAGAAATGAAAGAGAAATAAACAATCATGGTCTTGATAATGAGGACGAAAACTTCACAAGACGCCAAATACTACTACATATATATAGAAACATGGATGAAGCAGTACAGGAGTGTTCAGTAATCAAGGATCAATTACATACGCATAGGAGGTGCCAAGCGTTAATATTAATTGATGGATGACATTGTTCGGGCATAGATATGAGAAAGTAGTACTAATATGTAATTTCACGGTTATCTTCCATGCATGCCCATGATCAGCCTAGAACCTCACATCCCCAAAGGTCCATTTTCCATCTGGAACAAAACGAGGACAGCAATAAAACAATAATTAGTAAGATATAAGCTCATGACAAAACAAACTCTCTCTTAATGAACATGTTATGTTCTACACAAAACGTTAAACTAACCAAATGGAGCAAGAAGTCAATCACTAGATCTATCCTACAATGTGACTGAAATTAAGCACTTATGCAAAATGGAACGGATCATAAACAAATGAAGACACAATGGATCATCTTACTAGCATTCTTCCAGACTATTTTGTGAGATGAGCAGTTGATTCGACTTAGAGAGATCATGAACTTGTAAATAGTTTCATGTGATGTGCATGCTTATATAGTACACTAGCTAGCTAGTAGATCATCATTGAACAAATGCGTAGTAAAATCACTTCAAATCTGACCCAGATTGAGGCATTTTCGGTCATCCTGCTGCTGGGAGTATTGGGGTGGCGGTGTCTGCTGCGGCTGCTGCTGTTGCATGATGTTGAACTGCAGGAAGCTTCCTATCGGATCATAAGGAAGGAAACTCTGCTGATACTCGCTTGTCGATGGTGCACCCGTCATGTTCGCTGTCTGCTTTGCCCTTTCATTCTGTTCAACCTGATTAGTAGGATGATTATAATGATCAATATCTGCAATTTACACCATTAAGAGTGATTGCATTCTTCTATCTTAATGATGGATAGATTACTTACTCTACTCTTTAAGTACAAGTTGTCATTCTGCAGCTCCATTTCCTGAAAAACAAATATTCATCTCATCGTTTGTTCAATGTCAGGAATGCATTTTTTAGATAATGAAAACATAACCAGCAAGGATATCCAAGTAGAATCAGAACCAAAAAAATAAAATGATATGGGTTGTATTCTTTACCCTTCTCTCCATATACTCGATTTCAGAACATAGCAATTCATTCTGCAGTCAATAATGAATGTTCATGCGTTAGCACACATGATAATTCTTTTAAACAGGGCTCAATGCATGTGTGGTTAAAGGAATTCTACCTTTCTTGCTCTAATCTTTCCCAGGCCTTTTTCCAACCTACCCTCTAGGTTCTTGAGATCCCTGAGGTTCATGGTTGAGATATTATCGCCTATCAGGGCCCTGAAAAATACATCAACGGATGAGACAAGATTGAAAACACAGGAAACTTCTAGATGATTTAATTATCCAGATGTGCATGATATTTCTGTATAAAACCCAAACCTGTTGGAGTTCTGCAAGGTGGTGATCTGCTGCCTCAGCTTACCAGACTCCTGCTTGTAGTGCTGCAAGTATGAGATTTTACTCCATTTATTCTATTATCATCCTTAAAATTAAAATTTTAGGTGAAATGTATTCCAAACTCTGAAGAATGTATCAAGTGTCCAGTAAATTTTACAAATCCTATAATCTAATTTAGTTTTTTAATTGAAAGCTGTTTGTAAGAAAATGAAAAAAAAAATCTATTCAATAATAAGTCTACTTCATCGCATTAGATGCACAGCAAGAACAGGCTCTGAAGAATGTAACTAATTAAAAAATCAAGTTGCCTAATCTGGAGTTATTTCCATGCAAAGCACCACTATTTGCCTTTAACTAGGAGACATACAAATTGTATTGTTCAGTTTTCTCTATTGCGAATTAAGATATTTAAGATATTCACGTTCCCTGCTTGCACTACTACGCACTTACAAGTTCCTCTCGCTATTTCGAACATACAATAATCACAGCTGACCGGGGACACCTAAAGCAGATATTATCTGCTGGTCCATGGAGGTTCTCTTCAAGAATCCTGCCACTGAAATTTCCATTGGGTATTGCATGTCCGGAACTTCAGGATGTCAAATCTGAATATTTTGCTCAGAGAAATCATTTCAGATCGACAGCGCACAGCACCGTTACGAGGAATGTTGCCAACTGTGGTAAGTTCAGAGTACTAGCGCTCCATGCAATTGTCTGTCTTGACATCTAGAAGGTTCAGGAATATTTTGCGATGACATGATGTTACCTGGATCGTGATCTCTGTAGTTGTACCAGCACTGGTGTTGTCAGTGGTTACCTTCTTGTACCTCTCAATGGTTGCTCTCACACTGCAGCATTGTAAAGTTCGACACAGTAAATTACAGGTGTTAATATTGAGTACATTACATAAAGATGAAGCATATGGAATACTCCTATTTCTATTAACCACATATTGCATGTCAATGTAACAAACAAATATATTTAATAGCCTTTAATCCTTATTTTGCAGACCATACCATACCATACAATATACAGTGGCCCTCTGATGCCCGGAAGAAAAGTGGAACCGCTCAGTCCCAGGGACGACATTATACCGACCAAAGGATGAAAGTAAAACACCACATATTCTACTGGTCCAAGAGGTGTGCTACCTCTACATATCTTGCATGGGTTTTAGTACAAGTAGGATATGCTCCGACAGCTTAGTTGTTGAAAACAATGATATGGGGACGATGTGTCTAGGTATCAATCCACTGAGTAAATTTTTAACTAAACTCAACAGAAAAAATATCCCATGGCACAAATATCAACAGAAGCTACATCCATGCGAAGGGTGAAAAATCATTAAACGACAAATTTTATGTGCATGTCAAAGGTTGAAAGCTCATCAAACAATTAATTTGATGTGTGCAAGGGTGAAAGCACATTAAACGGCTAATTTTATGTGTCAAATTGTGAAATCTCTTTTATTATTCAATTGATTATTAAAATGCAAACATAGGAGTAAGTTTCGTAGTCCACATGTTCAGTCAGGGAGCAACCACTAATTTTAAATGCTATAGTTTGTACTGAATTTACAAATGCTTGCAGCGAACTACATTATAATTAAGTTAATGTCAAACAAAACTTGATAATGCTTCTGGAAATGCTGATTCTAAATGTCTGATTATAGTTTAATATGAAGGTCAGGTAGCCCTCATATTAGTCAGCACAGAATGCCTCACAACTATTTATAAATAGACTGCTACCAGTTCATGGTATTTTTTTATTTATTTCTATTCACAAACCACGAAAGGCTGGCAACAAAAATTTTGGCTAATTAGTAGTACTATTGTGATATCAGAAAAAGTAGCATTCCCTTTAAATGCCTTTTTACCTCTAAAGTGTCCCAAACTCATAAGATTAAGAAATCAACACGGAACAAAACTAGCTAAATTAATGTTCCTATCAATTATTGACTGAATCAATTAGTCACATTTAGGGATGACCATTTTGTCACCCATGCAGAGATAGATGCATGGGTTACACCAATGGAAGCAAAACCATATAGGCCAACTCTTAGGTTAAGCAAATTATCGAAAATAAACTAGCACCTAAAATTGAACAACATATGTGACACTGGTGAAACTGAAGAAAAGACTTTAGTTCCTCCAAAAGAATTATAAAGTGTAGGAAAACATAGCAGCAGACAGCCGACCAAATGGTCACACTTGCATTTCATGAGCTTGGCAATCCAGCAGCCACATAAAACATGGAAGAACTATCATATCGCTTTTGTAACCTCTTATAGATAAAAAAATTCTTTTCCCGATAAATGTTCCAAAGTCCGTCAAATGAAAGAAAAATACCACGTTGGCATCCATCCAAACATATACTCTCTCCGTTCTTTAATTAATGTCGTCGTTGATTTTTAAATTCAACTTTGACCTTTCGTCTTATTCAATTTTTTTTTGATAATTTTCATATATTTTGATATAATTTGATTTATCATTAGAGTTATTTGCATCACAATTTAAAATTTTACACATTCGAGCAATTTTTTGAATAAGATAAATAGTCAAAATTGATCGTAAAAGTCAACGGTAACATTATTTTAAAAACAGAGAAAATACACCTATAGTGCTAAATTCCAAGGGCCAAGGGATTGACTGGAAGAGACGCAACGCTTTTCATCTTTCCTCTCACTCTGAAAGATAAAAGTAAAATATACTCCTATATGTTTCATTTATTTCCTCAGTGAAGAACAAAACCTTAGAATCCTCGAGAGCGCTAGCTTTTGGCTGGCACAGGAGCCAGTTCATTTGCCCAAACAAAAAGCTCAGACCATGATTGGCTTGAACCGGTGAACACCTATCAATTGTCCATTGGTTAAAGAGAGTGCAGAGAGAGAGAGAGAGAGGCCACCAGGGTCTCCTTTTCCCGGCCCTACCCTAGGCGTTAAACCACTCTGACGACCTTGCCCAGCTCCCTTTACTTTGTAGTCCCCCGATGCAACAGTGGCAAAGTGTATTACAGCCGATCGATGCCATTGGCCCCGTACGCCCGGCCTTTGCACGAGTCATAAACCCACCAACAGAGATTGTGGCCGCGCTACAGTACGCAGACTTGCTCTTTTTGACGCGCTTGGTTCGTCACATAATCGCAGTGTCGCACTTGCTTTGTCAATCGTCATTGTGATCCATGACATTGTTATGAGTCTATATATATGCAGGTTATTTGTTACTTATGACAGTGAGGAACATTAGGAGATGAATAACCTTGCAGAAATGCGAGAAACCTATGTGCCATTTTCTATTTCTTTATGGCTATTTGGTGATTGCTTTCTCATTGACTTTAGTCTTTTGGTTTGCTGCAGGTCGTAGACACTACAGTGCTGCCGTCAGAGGGACCCGGTGCTCCCGTGACGGGCATCCGGCTAACATATGTGCAGCAGCACAGTGAGCACACATGCATGGCACTGCTGTGTTCAGGAGACCAGCCATCACGCGCAGGAACAACAGTGGCATCTCGATCAACATCACACACTTCCTCGCGTATGAGAGAGAGAGAGAGAGAGAGAGAGAGAGAGAGAGGATTCAGGCCCATGGATGAAACCCTAACCCTAACATTACCTCAGCTTCTTTTTTACCTCTCCCTCATACACACAATATTGCAAACAGTTACTGAGTTACTAGACACAGCCTTAGCTAAGAGGAAAAATTGCTAGATCTGCTTCTGCCAAAACCAAAGCAGCAAAAAGGTGAAAGGTAGAAGGAACACGAGATGGGGAAAGAAAGATGGATGCATGACATGTATTTTCTGCGAATATGCTCGCAAATTTATCCTGATGTATGCGAGATCTAGCTAGGCCTTCCCCTCTCTCGCCTCCGATCCCTCTCTCTCTCTCTCTCCTCCCGGACGATGCAAGCAAGGGAAAGAACATAACGAGGCAAGAAAAGAAGCGGACTCCCGAGCCCAAACCAATCGCAGGCATCCGTCACGCACAAGAACAGTTCAGGATTGACGCATGCTTCACAAAGCATTCATGGACATGGACGGAGCTGAATCTATCCGGCCAGATAGATATCAAGCTTTCTCACATCACCGGGAGGTCCGGGACACGAGAGAAAAGGGGGGAAAAGAAGCACGACACAAGCATCACATGGATGTCGAAAGAAACCGTTGCGATTTCTTTCACCGTTTGCCTTCCTGCCCTTGGTTCGTGCAGCAGCATAGAAACAAGCAAGACAGTTAATCAACTGAAACGCGCGACAAAAAAGTATGCAGCTTTCCTCTTGGAAGTTAACAAGAAAGCAGCTGGGACTCTAATCCAGCATGGGCTAGCAGAAAGCCTTCACTTTTCATGGATCTAATCATGTAATTAAAGGCAGATGCATACTAAACGCAACAAAGATAAAGATCGCACAACAAATCGCGAAGAACTGATCACTCACCTGTTGTTGGAGTACTCGTAGAGCCGTCCGCGGCTGGAGAAGATGACGAGGGCGATCTCGGCGTCGCAGAGCACGGAGAGCTCGTACGCCTTCTTGAGGAGGCCGTTGCGGCGCTTGCAGAAGGTGACCTGCCGGTTCGTCGTGTTCTCGATGCGCTTGATCTGCTTCCCCTTCCCGGGCGCCTTATTCTCTGCGGCAGCAGCGGCGGCGGCGGCGGCGGAAGCCCCACCAACCGAGCCTGAGCCCGGAGACGACGACATCGGTTCCTTCAGGTTCAGACCCACCGAAGTCAAGGCAGACTGCAAGGGAAATCACACATGTAAAATCAAGAAATGTCCAGGCGCAACCGCAAGGAGTGTGTGGTGGTGGCATCAGATGGATCTGAAGCAAAAAAAAAAAAAAAATGAAGAGAAGAATCGGAAAGTGGGGTAGCAGTATCTTGAGCACGTACTACATGCTTCCTCGAACTGATGTCACACAGGCGGATCATGCCTTGGGGATCTTAAAATTTCGATCCAGACATAAGATTCCCAACCCGACATTTTCCCTGTTCCCGGTTCTATTTGCTGCTTAATTTCTCCACTCCACACGACCACACCAGATTCTACTGCCGGTGCTCATGCTTGCATCTAAATCTTTACCTCTATCTCTTGGGAGGAAAAACAAGGATGCAGATCGAAAGAGTCGAGCATCAAAGCAAGAAGCACCATTACCATCAAGTCTGTGGATGGAGCAGCTTGCACCTCCTGAATGTGCATGTTCGGTTTGTGCGCGAACAGCACAGGAAAGGGAGAAAGATCGAGGCTGGAAGAAGGATTATTGCGTGGAGAAGGAGGAGTACCCGTGGGCAGCTTCAATGGCCCTAGGAGTTTGTTCCTCCTGAGCTTTCCTACTTTCCCACTCCACCTTCCTTTATATCTCTGTGTCCTGTCGTTTGTTATTTGCATATCATTTGCCCTTTTTTCTTTCAGCTGTTATTGTTATTTGAGAAACACCACTGATTTTAGTTGTACTACATGAATTTACCATGGCTGGCATGCCGCATGCTTTTCTGGTAATTATATAAAGACTCGTTTGAGATCTGGAATCTATTGTTCGATGTTGAGTTCTAAGCAAACTGCTGTGATCCGAAATGGAGCTTAATTACCTGGGATCATCAGCAAACCACTAGGGAAGTTTCAGAGACCAGTTTCTTAGTTTCCTCTTGCGGCTGGCTTAAGAATTAGCAAAACAGATACTAGTAAAATGGAGACCTAGATGCTCCAGCATCTCACAGTTATAAATTTGCAGGGCTGCTAATAAGTAGGAGTATTTTATTTCCTATTATGCAAAACTTAACGCAGGTACTAATAAACTTGCCTTTGCAGCTTCTAATCCAACTCCTGTCTGGTAGCCATGCTACTGGAAAGCAGATTATTCTTGACGGTCGATAATAATCTTGACGGTAATTATAGGAACGCACAGGGAAATCCAATTTTACTTGCTTATTTTCCTTGTCGGAGAAAAGCTTATTTTCCTGTCACTTTTGCTTCCAGGATTAATGTACACACAAACCCTGACGTCGGCTATTTTCTTGAGAGTGCAGTCAAAGAAAAAACAATTCCCTGTCGAGCTAGGTCCGACGCTATTTTGCGTGACGGTTTAATATTTCCCTGACGGTGTGATTATTTCCCTGACAGTTTTCGGTATTTTCCTGAGGGTTTTACCTAAAGGTTCACCATAATTTCTTGTTTATCCGTAAGAAAAAACTCTAGTACTCCATTTCAGAGTACAAGTATCCAGAATCCAGATTCATGAGCATGCATGTTTAGTTGCAATCAGGCGTCCATACTTGCAATGTGGACAGTGCACACATTCACAGAAGGCCCTTCCTAGTTCCTCCCATGTGAGCCCTGTCCCATCTCCGCTGGACACGTTCACGTACACTCAAAACGTTTTTATCAAACAGATGCCCAACTGCCCGCCCAAGCGTTACCCCACCACTCGCTTCCTCTTCCGGCTACCGCCGTCCCTGCCGGGCCCGTCCGGCCTCGCCGTCTCCGTGCTCGCCTCGCCATCCACCGCGACGTCGGGGCCCTCCACCGCCGGCGACGACGGCGACCGGTATTCAGACGCCCACTTTGTACTGGTACACCGTACGTACACAAGCGCGTATGCGCTAACGTAAGCTCTCGCGTGCCCGGCAACGGAACCGATCGATCACCGCCCCGTCGCGGTCGCGGTCGACGTGAAGGAAGAACGCCGGCCGACGCATGTGCGAGTTGTACCGCACGGTGATCGGTCGAGAGGGGGACGCGGTTCGCGAGAGCAGAGCAGCTCGCCACGCCATTATTCCCTGTCGCGCGGCGGCTGGGCGAGGTGTGGAAGCCACGTACGCCGGCCGCGACGAGCCCAGGTCACCGGGTGTCGACGTTGCCGTACGTATGTGAGCACCGGCTGGTGAAAGGGAGCCGTCGCTCCGTCAGTCAGGGGCGGTTCCGCGGGTGTCGCAGTTGGAAGGAAGCTGGTGGATCGTCTTCTCGTGGCCGGCGCTGGCGACAGGCCCGTAGTACGTGTGTATGCAAAAGCGCGATCTGTACAGATAAAAAGGGCGTATTCTGTAGCTGCTAGATGCCTCCTCTACTTGGTCGTTACCAACCGCACGATCGCAGGACTCCACACGGAAAGTTACCGTGCGAGGGAGATCCGTCCAGCCGTAATGGAGCACAGGCTCGTGCAAATTAATTTACCTGGAGATCAAGCGGCTCGTCGTTAAGAGAGGGATAGAAGGGGATGTAAAAAAAGAACTCAGAAGGGGCAGAAGTATGCAGGAACTTCTTGATGAACCGATTTAGGTCCCGTTCGGTTAGCTCGGAACGAGCAGGAACGCGGGCTGTTCCGGTCGGAACGGCCTGGCCTGGATTCCTCGTTCGGTTATGCCCGGCCTGGAACGAATCATGGCCCGGAACAACCATTCCGTCCCGATTTTGGCCCGGAACGAAACCACAGCTCGGCACACCTGGAACCAAACCCTACGGGTTGTCCACACGCACGAGGTGACGGCGGCGCGTGCGAGGGCCGTCCCGTCGCGCTCGACGCGGCGCGCGCGAGGCAACGGAGGC
>BCLH01000081.1:90068-119035 GCA_001602315.1 Zoysia pacifica
GCGAGGCGGCGGCGGCGGGCGCGAGGCAACTGCAGGAGGTAACGGCGGCGGGCGCGAGGCGGTGGACGCAAGGCGAGTTGACGACAGCGGTAGGCGACGGCGGCGCGCGTGAGGCTGCGTCTGTAGGCCCCCGCATCTGTTTCTCGCCGGTAAAGCTCGCACTCCTCTCCCCAACCATCTTTCTTGGATCTCATATCCATATAGTACTACATGTAGAGTCAATTGTTTTGATCGGCCATATAGGTGATGCTTATTCATCATATCATGCTTGTGAGCTTGTCTGCAGTGTTTTGATTTTGCATATTATTTGGTACCTCTTTATTCTATAACTTCAGTTTTTAGTGGTGCTTCATAAACTTTCTCACTGGATTACTTGTGCGGATTCATAATAATTATTGGTTTCGAGAAAGTGTTAGTTTTAGAGAGGTTGATATCAAGCATGTAAAATACTACTGCGTCTACTCACAAAACTACATTTTTGCTGTTGACGTTTGGATGACTGAGATAAATGATCACAGTTTTATATCTGCAGCATCCTACAGCAAAAATGTAGTATCCCTGGTAATGTGTCAGAAACTGATCATCCTAAAACTGTGTCCACAGAGGACCTCAGGCCTGATGTAACTTTGTAATTTAAGCCAAAGTATAACTCTCAGCTCTCGAAAGTGTCAGTGATCCTCATGGAAAGAAGTTACTTATGATCTGAATATATTGTGTCTTAGGAGCTAATGAAACATTCTCAAATGAACTTCAAGTGTTAACATATGTTCATCCCAGAATGTTATTTACTTGCTGGATCATCTCAGTGTTAACATATGTTCAGTTTTCTCTGTAGAATAATTTGTTTGCATGAGTTTACTTTCTTGTTCAGTCTTAGTGAACCGGTACATTGTACAATCATGTTTGCATTCGGTGCAGTCTTAAGATTGAGCAATTCTTAAGATCAGGAGCATTTAGATGCATGTGCTTCTCTTAATAAAGAGCAACGTGCAGGGTATGATCAAATATTACATTGTATGTTTAACAACAAGAGCCAGGTATTTTTTGTGGATGGACCAGGAGGCACGGGTAAGACATCTCTATACAAGGCACTTCTTGCTAAGGTTCACTCTAAGGGATTAATTGCCATTGCGACTGCAACATCTGGCATAGCAGCATCGATATTACCTGGGGCACACACTGCACATTCCAGGTTCAAAATTCCGATTAAGCTTGCTAGCAATAGCATGTGCAACTTCACAAAGCAAAGTGCGACCACAGAGTTGCTCCGTAGAGGCTCTTCGATTATCTGGGATGAGGTGGCCATGACAAAACGTCAAGCAATAGAGACTTTTGATAGGTCCCTACAAGATATAATGGTTTGTAGTCTACCATTTGGAGGAAAGGTTTTGGTATTTGGTGGGGATTTTCGGCAGGTTCTTCCTGTTGTTACGCGTGGGTCTAGAGCACAGATTACTGATGCTACATTAAGGAAGTCATATATATGGCAAACAATAAGGAAGATTCGATTGACTCCTGTTGTTACGAGTGGGTCTAGAGCACAGATTATTGATGCTACATTAAGGAAATCTTATATATGGCAAACAATAAGGAAGATTCGATTGACACAAAACATGAGGGCTTAGTCTGATCCATCATTTGTAGAATATCTCCTTAGGATTGGGAATGGGACTGAACCGACAGTTGTAGAAGATTATGTTCAGCTGCCTGATGACATAGTTATTGTTTATACAAATGAAGCTCAATCAATAACAAAACTCATTGAAGGTATATTCCCATCATTTGAAGAAAATGCAAAATCTGTAGTCTATATGAGCACAAGAGCAATACTCTACCAAGAATGAGCATGTGGACCAGTTGAATGAGATAATGATTGAAATTTTTTTCCTGGTGATGAGCATATTTATCACAGCTATGGCTCTGTCGATGATGACTCACAAAATAGCTATCCTATGGACTTTCTCAACTCCATCACTCCAAATGGCCTCCCACCACATGTTCTGAAAATTAAAAAGTACTGCCATGTGATCCTTCTCCGTAATCTTGATCCTAACAATGGTTTATGCAATGGGACAAGATTGAAGGTTAGAGCATTGCAAGATAACACAATTGATGCCGAGATAGTCGGTGGACAGCATGCTGGTAAGAGGGTATTTATACCAAGGATTCCTATGTCTCCCTCAGATGATATTTCACTACCATTCAAGTTTAAGAGAAAACAATTTCCAATTCGGCTAAGTTTTGCTATGACAATAAATAAAGCTCAGGGACAAACCATACCAAATGTTGGAATCTACCTTCCAGAACCTTCATTCTCACATGGACAACTTTATGTTGCATTGTCGAGGGGTGTATCAAGACAAACTACAAGAATTCTGGCAAAACCAGTGACAGATTTTGATGCTACAGGGAAGTGCACTGGGAATATTGTCCACAGAGATGTCCTGGACTGGTAAATTCTAGCCATCTGATGGAATTTTAATTGTTAATATGGTGCATGTAAGTGTAACTGAAAATCCATTTTTTGTCACTCTTTCAGACTATTCCTGCCCATAGGATTCCTCATTGAGTTGCTTATTCACGATGTGGACGCCATTGGCAGGTAACCTTATATGTTTTTTTTCCACCATACCTCTTTTTTCCTTTAACTGTGATGCATGATGTCGCATAGATCACTGTCCATACACTTGATGTATACCTCTTTTTTCCTTTAACTGTGATGCATGATGTCAAATATTTTTTTTAGTATATTTAATTTCACAATGTCTTCATCATCTTGCTGCACAGATTCCATTTTCTTCCTTATTACTCCGGTTAGCTACCTTATTTCCTGCAATAGGGGAATACATAATAGAATATTTAGTTTTAGAATATGCAGTAAGGCAGTAGTCCAGAATAGAAGTGACAGACGATGACTAACTACTAATGTATGGAACAAATAAATAATGGAAACAAACTTTCTGCAGGTATATAGTTGAAACAGCCAAGTTGCAGCAGCTGGTTCTGTATTGCCTTATCTATGCTCATTACCTGCACTGTTCTGAAAGCATTGTCTGAGGCGCATAACAAATCATTGACCTGTTCGATGTATCTTCTATGAATTGATAGCATAAAGGCTTCATTTTTTTTATGAAAACCTTGGTCTGTCTTGACCACTTGGTATATATTTTTCGGTGTTCTAACCACAGGCACAGTAAAATTTATGTAATCGGAGGGAGTATTCGTGCACTCTTCGTATTCGAATGGCTAGTCTACGAAAGAGACTCAAAGGTTAACTGGTTCGGGCTGTTGAGAGGCGTAATACCCTATGTCTAGGGACAAGAGGGAGATCAAATCGTATGAACTCAACAACACGAGTACAATGCGGAAGGGTCTTGTCTCGATTCAAGAACCCTAGCTCCCGTGGGTGGATGTGGTTACAATGGAGTGACTTGAATACAACTTGGCTAACTTCACTCATTCGTCTAATGCCTCATGGTACTCCTTTTATAGGGGTCGGACTAGAGGCACCAACTTGGTGCCTACGGAACCTGCTGGCCCTCCACCAGGTGGGGCTTTAGTCGTCGCCTGAGTTGGTCGCCTGGCGCCGGTGTAGTTGGTCGGTGGCCTTTGTACGTCCTTTGTTCAGTTGCAGGGGACAAAGAACACTTTTCCATCTTGCTTTGCCGATCGCCTGGCTGCTTTATCAACTTCTGGAACGCTTTACCTCCCGACAAGGTTGTTTTACCTCCTGCTGTATATTGTTAGAAATCTCTGCGGTTGTCAGTGGTTGGTTGTTAAGGCGTTGGGGGTCGGGTCAGAGCGTTGGCTTCTAGCCGTTGGTGGCTGAATCTTGTTGTCGTGTAGCTTCAACTTTCCATCAATCGGGCTTGAACGCTTGCATGGTTTCGACCTCTGGGGTCGGGACATTCTTGGCGGGATGTGATCCTTTATGGGCCGTCGACGGATTGTGGGCCGTAGTTTGTAGATGGGCCTTCGTGTAGTGGCTGAGTCCGTAAGTACTCGGGGTATACTATCCCGACAGTAGCCCCCGAGCCTTGCGCCGTTTGTAATCTTTGTTGTGGTGGCGCTGGGCTAACCCTTGCTAAAGTTTGACTCTTGATCCTACAGGTGCGCGAGCGCGCCTGTAGGGCGTAGCTCCCAAGCCTCCGAGCGATCCGAAGGGTCAGTCGTAGGCTTAGTCTTCGTCTTTGACATCGTTCGTTGATGGTTGATCCTATGGGAGCGCGCAAGCGCGCCCGTAGGGCGTAGCCCCGGAGCCCCTGAGCGATCCGAAGAGTCGGTCGTGGGCTTAGTCTTCGATAGTTCTCGACCCATGAGGTCGGTCTGAAGCTGATTTTCGTTATCAGCCGAATGTCGGGACAGGTGCCTAGATTAGGTCGGTAAGGCCAGCCTCGTCTCATGATCAGTATTGCGCCTAGGTTAGATTGAGCAGTCCAGTCGTTTTCCATGGTTAGCGCCCCGAGCAAGTATCGGGCCGATCGGTTAATCGTCCGAGCTCTCGTTTGTCCCGATCCATGAGATGACTCACGATGTTAGTAACGGGTATTGGTAATGGCTCTGACGATCGCACGATTTCGCAGCCTCCACGTGGACGGGGGATATGGTGTCTGAAAATTGTAACCGTTAGTTGATCCGATCGATTGGACGATGCCGATCGGACAGCAGTGGGATCATGGCGCTTCGAGCATGCACGTCTCATCAACTAGAGCCTATCAGCCATTGACTGACATGTCAGACAGGCTCACGTCACCTCCATTGTGGCAGAGGTGGCGAGGCAGCGTCCGGCCCCACCCGTCAGTGAGTGGGGTGCCGGCGCGGCGGGTGCACGTCGTGATGTGCACCCACGATGGCGCAGTTACTGCGCCATCGCATCGTGGTTAGTGGGGGTGAGTAACGTTCACCCCCCCCGGTGGTCTTTAAAAAGGGGGCGTCGTGATTTCGAAATTCAACTGTCCTTTGTTGTCTTCGTCTTCAAGCTTTCTCGCGCTAGCTTGCCTTGGCTTCTAGAGCTCATCATCGTTGCGTCCATTCCTATGGCCACTGTGACCGTCCCCGTCTTCGTCGTCTTCATCGTCATCGTATTCATCATTGCTATGATGGAAGGCGCGTGGAAGCCCTCTGCCGTTTCGAAGGAAGTGCTTGAGTCCTACCATGGTGCCGGGCTATTACCGTCAAAGGAAGCCGGCGAGTGGGAGGCGGCAGAGCACCAGGAGGTCCTAGCGCCGTCGGAGGGGAAGATCGTGAGTTTTCTCGCCTTCCACGAGCGCGAGTTGGCACTCCCTGGCACCTTCTTCTTCCGCACGCTATTGCTCCACTACGGCGTGTGCCTCCACCACCTCAACCCCAATGGCATCCTCCAGATCGCCGTCTTCATCACGCTCTACGAAGCATATTTGGGGGTGGCTTCGGGCCTGCAGTTATGGCGGTATTTCTTCTAGGCCAGCCAGTTGCAAGAGTCCTCCGACAGGGCTAGGCAGGTTGGCGGTGCCGCGATCATGCTCCGGAGCGCTGAGGCGAAGGAGTACATCAAGGTGTCGCTAAAGAAGTCGTTGAAGGGCTGGCACGATGGGTGGTTCTATATCAAGAATGCCACCCCTGGCCTCCCAGCTTTTCGCAACACATCGGTCGAGGCGACAGCCGAGGAGAAGGATGAGCTGGGGCCATTGCTGCTGAAGATTCGACGGCTGAGGGACGAGGGGCTGAGCGGCGCCACTGTCATTGCTACTTTGGTGTGGCGTTGGGTTCAGCTGCTGCGCTTCCGAGCCTTCCCCATGAACAACTATAAGGGGAAGGACGACGCCACTCGGGAGGTGGTCGAGATCGAGCTGAGTGACCGAGAGGTTGTCCAGCGGGTCGGCATGCTGCTGGAGGGAGACGTCTCCAACGAGATGTCCAAGGGACCGCAGCCCCTTGACAAGGATCACCTGACCCTGGTGAGTTGGCCTCCTCTTGTCCATGTTATTCCAGTTCGTAGAGTAGATTAGGTCGGGTCGTGGATAGGAGTCGAAGGCTTAGTCGTTGTCGTCGCTGCAGGTCCTGTCGGGGGCCGCACCCGGATCGAGGGACATAGTCGGGACAAGCGCTGCAGGCGTGTCTCTGGCCAAGAAGAAGAAGGCCGTCAAGAGACGGCGACTTGCTGGCTTGAGGTCTTTCTCGGCCGGCAGTCCGACCGTTTCTGCGTCGACTGCGCGGCCTGCTCAGAGGTCGACTGGGGCTTCACCGGTCGGGGCCCCTTCAAGCGCAAGTGCAAGGTCGGGGGTTTCGACCTCGACCACCGGGACTGCTGCGCCGCAAGCGGTGGCTCCGGTTGACGTCGGGAGCTCGGCGTCGTCTGAGGACGTGGTCCCGCCTTCGTCGAAGAGGACGAGGACCTAGGGGTCGGCGGGCGCAGAGGTCGACTCCGAGACCGCGGCAGCGGCCGCCTCGGTCCAGGTGGCAGGAACTAGGGCAGCTCAGCCCCCTGGCGTGGACCAATTGGCCCTTCCTCGGATCCGGAGGATCCCAACGCACCAGTCGAGGGTGTAAGTACCTGCACCTTTAGTTTAGATGTAAATTTCATTTGCGGTAGTTTGTTTCTGACTTGTTTGGCGGTGTGCAAGCCTCCGTCGTCGGTAGCTGTAATGCGTTCGGCTGCGGCCGTTACGACATCGGCTTTTGAGGGCGCCGGCAGTGAAGCCGACGTTGGCGCTGGTGCTGCGGTGCATGTGGCAACGCCGCCCCAGCCGTCTAAAGTTCAGAACCCACCGACCCTGGTGGTCGGCGGCGCACTACTGCAGCCACCTCCCTCGACGGCCCAGGAAGGGGTGGCCGCCAAAGCCCAGGAGGAAGGGGCGGCCACTAAGGCCCGAGAGGAGGAAGCCACCAAGGTCCTAGAGGAGGCGGCTCCTGAGATCCAAGAAAGGGCTGTCACCCAGGAGGAGCGGGAAGACTCCTCTCCGGCTCTGATGCCAGAGGAGAGGTTGAAATGTCAGAGGCCGAGGGTCTGAGGGGGTCTCCCCTGTCCTCGGCTCACGAAGAACGGGCTGGCCAAGTCTCGCCCGCCGCTCCCGAGAGCGCGCGGGAGCTAAGCGAGACAGTCGCCGAAAAGCAGCCGGAAGTCCCCCTGGCAGGCCCGTCCGAGGGTTTGCAAGGGACTACCGGAAGGAGGCCGGCGAGCCATCGATGAGCGCGGCCCCGGCCGATGCAAGTGGAGCCGCCGGAGAGGCGCAGGAGGGAGGAGGGACCAGGCCAGTCACGGTGTCGATGATGCCATCAGCTGTCACGGAGGCGCCCGACTCCTCATCCTCTGACTTGCTGAGGATCGGGAGGAGGGGCAATCTCACGCTTGAGGCCGTGGCCGAGGCGCATAACTTCTACAACGACCGGATGGCCGGGGTCCATCGCTTCAACCTTGCCATGGCCTCGGACCTCCGCCGGCTACTTGGCATAACGGACGAGTGCCAAGCCCTCTTCAACGATCCATACCTGAGGGAGTGTCGGGTAAGTTTGAACATTTTAAGTTTCTTAGTCGAACTTGTTCATTGCGATACTGAATGTTGTAGTTTGCAGTTTGCAGGCAAATCTTGCCGCGGCCGTAGGTCAACCTCCCCGAGGCTATGCGCTGCAAACCAAGGTCGACGCTCTTCGGGCAGAGCTGGAGAGGACCTGGGTCAGTTGGGACGCCTCGAGAGACTCCACGATCTAGTTGCACCACCAGCTCAATGCCGCTCGGGAGGCAAGCCGCATCTTACTCGACGAGACCAACCGGGCGCGCATGGACGCTCTGTTCGTGCGGTCAACAAACGGGAGGCTCTTCTTTGATCTCACCTCGGTGCGGGAGACGATCGCAAGTAAGTTAGTTAAACAATTTTTAAGCTTTACCGTATTAAAGGCCGAGGTCGGGTCTCGACTGAAGATTCGGTCTTTTTGCAGAGCTCCAAAGGCAGACCGACCAACACGATGCGGAGGTGCGGCATCTCAAAGACCTCGTGGCCCATGCCGACGGTGCCCACCAGAGTGCCGAGTCCTCCGCCAAAAGGGCCTTGGAGGAGCGCCAGCGAGCCTTCGAGCAGCGGGACCGACTTGACTCGGAGCGAGCCGTCGCAGAGGCCGAGGTCGAGCGACTTCGGGCAGAGCTGAATGAGGCCAAGGGCCTTGTCGAAGCTGTGACAAAAGAGCGGGATGGTAAGTGTCGTATTTTTTTGTTTATTGATTGGCCTTGAGGGTTGGCCGTTTGACAGTGTCTTTGCTGCAGCTCTGGTCGGTGAGCTCTGACCCTTGAGGTCCGCAGGCCGATGTCTGCTCTATCAAATCTTCGCTGGCGTGCATGAGAACTCTCTCTCGACGGAGTTTGTGATGCACATGTTGCATCAGCTCTCGGGCATCATCGCCGCTGAGGTGATGAGGGCGCTGGAGGACAGGGCCTCGCTGACCTTGGCGCTGATCCGCTCCCACTACTCGAACGCAGACTTCGACTGAATCATCTAGGGTTTCGCTTCTGTGTTGTCGGAGGAGATGACAGCGCTCGAGGCCGAGATGCAACTGTCGGCACGGGCGGTTGTCGTCGACTTCAACGGGCCGGAACTTCTTCACGTGTGGTTCGGCCACCTTCCCCACGTGCAGCAGTGGTGCCTTTAGTTTTTTGTAGAAAGTAGTAGCATTTTGTATCCAATTGTGTAATGAACACTTTTAGATGATGTGTGAATACACAAGTTTCGGACCGTGTTTCAGTTTTTCGCACTTAACATTTCTCGAGTTCCGTTGGGCATTGATCAAGCGACTGGGTTGGATATAGCTCATAGGGTTGAGTGTCGGGCTCGATACAGCCGTAGAGCGTCACCAACGCCGGGTCGGATCGTTAGCCATGAGGAAAACTTGAACAAAAGTGTTTTCGTAACTTGGCACGTCTGAGGGTCACCCGTGAAACTTGGCGCGGGCGAGGGGTCGGGCCCCGAGGAAACGGAGGGAAGCACGGAGCCTTTTGTGAGACTAAGGCATGGAACCTTAGAGCATATGAACGAGGCACGGAGCCTTGTTGAGGCTAAGGCACGAAGCCTTAGAACGTAGAAACAAGGCGCGGAGACTTGTTGAGGCTAAGGCACGGAGCCTTAGAACGTAGGAACGAGGCTCGAGGCCTAAAGGGTCGATTGTGATGGGGTTGATCGTTCCGACCCTCAAGTGAGGACTCTGTGATTAACGCTTGGGTAGTGAAGGGTAGACGAGCCGGTTGCGCTTCACTACTAAAAAATAGTTAGTGAGACAAGAGAATGCATAGAAACTTAGCTGATTTTATTATGCGTAGAAACGACATAAGTTTTCTATATTCCAGGCATGGGCTAGCTCCCTGTCGCCCTCGGTTGCTATCTTGTACGCGCCGGGGCTTAACTCACTTGATTACATAAGGACCCTCCCATGGAGGTGATAGCTTGTGGTGGTTGGTCTTTCTTGCACTCTCTTAAGCACAAGATCACCGACGTTGAAGGCCCGACCTTTGATGCATCGAGCGTGGAGTCGTCACAGACTCTGCTGGTACTTGGCCGACCGGAGAATGACGACGTCACGCACTTCGTCTAGCTGATCCAGGGCGTCTTGCCGCGTTGCTTCTGACCTTTCTTTGTCGTAGGCTCGGACCCTCGGGGAGTCATAGTCGAGGTCGGTCGACAACACAGCTTCCGCTCCGAAGATCATGAAGAAGGGGGTGAACCCCGTAGTTCTGTTGGGGGTCATTCGTAAGCCCCACAACACGGACGGGAGTTCTTTGCCCCACCGCCCGACCGCTTGCCTGACAGAATCGTAGATCCGAGGCTTCAATCCTTGCAGCATCATCCCATTGGCACGCTCGGCCTGACCGTTGGTCCTCGGATGGACGACGGAGGCGAAGTCGAGCCGGATGTGGTACTTCTCGCAAAATTTCCAAAAGACATGAACGGTAAACTGCGTGTCGTTGTCGGTGATGATGGAGTGTGGCACTCCAAAGCTGCAGATGATGTCGCGGATGAATTCGACAGCCCGAGCGGAGCTGATGCAGGGAGTCGGCTTCGCCTCGATCCACTTGGTGAACTTGTCGACGGTAACGAAGAGGTGGGTGAAGCCCCCGGGTGCTGGTCGAAAAGGCTCGAGGACGTTGAGTCCCAGATCGTAAAGGGCCATGTGATCGAAATCGTCTGGAGCTTTTGGGCTGGCAGATGAGTCTGTCGGGCGTAGAACTGACAGCCTCTGCAAGAGTGAACGAGTTTTTCGGCGTCAGAGATCGCTGTGGGCCAGTAAAACCCTTGGCGGAAAACTTTTTCGACCAAGGTTCTTGGAGCGGCATGGTGACCGCAAATGCCTGAGTGGCTGTCGTTGATGAGATGGAGACCCTCTGCCTGAGGGATGCAACGCTGGACAACGCCACTAGGGCTCCGCTTGTAGAGTTCATCATCAATGATTACGTAGGCTTTGACTCGCCGCGAGACTCATCGGGCCTCGTTGGTGTCGGCTGGAAGCGTGCTGTCCTACAGGAAGGCATAGATGTCCTAGGACTAGTCGGGGACGATGGTCATAATTTTTGCCCCAGGTGTCGAGGTCTTTTCGCCGACTGCTGCCTCGACCTGGGGGTCGGTGGCATCATCTTTGAGCTTGATCGTTGGCTTGGAGACAACTTCGAGAAAGACATCGTCAGGGACCAGATCCCACCCCAAGGCCATCCGAGCGAGGGTGTCGACCGCTTCGTTGTCGCGACGTAGAACGTGATGGAGCTCGAGCTCGTCGAACTTGTCTTTGAGCTTGCGAACTTTCTGGCAGTAAGCCTCCGTCTTGGGGTCTCGGCAGCTTGATATCTTCATGACTTGGTTCACGACGAGCTCGGTATCGCCTGTGACGTAGAGCCGTCGAACGCCGAGGGTGATGGCCATTCGGAGATCATGTAGCAAGGCTTCATATTCTGCGGCATTGTTGGAGGCAGGGAAGTGGATCTGCAGTACGTACCAGAAATTGTCTCCCTTGGGAGAGACGAGAACGATGCTAGCCCCCGAGCCCTTCAACCGTCAAGAGCCATCGAAGAACGTAGTCCAGTGCTTGAGGTCGGCGGGATCTGATGGTTCTTGTGTCTCGGTCCACTCGGCGATGAAGTCGGTGAGGGTTTGAGATTTGATGGCTTGTCGAGGCACATAGATGATTTCATGGCCCATGAGCTCCATTGCCCATGTGGCGATGCGCCCAACCACGTCTTTGCCGTTGATGATTTCGCCGAGAGGGAAGCTGTCTCCACTCAGACGGAGTGGCTGTCGAAGTAGTGGCGAAGCTTGCGGCTGGTGATGAGAATCGCGTAGAGTAGCATCTCCACTTGGGTATACCGGGTCTTAGCGTCGGCGAGCACCTTGCTGATGAAGTAGATGGGCCGCTGGACTTTCAAGGTCCGACCTTTCTCCGATCACTCGTCAACGAGGACAGTGCTGACGACCTTAGTGGTTGCGGAATTATAAAGGAGCAGTGGCTCACCAGGGGTCAGCGAGGTTAAGACTGGTGGAGAAGACAACATAGTTTCAATTGCTCAAAGGCTTCCTGGGCCTCGGTGGTCTAGGTGAAGCGGTCGGACTTTCGAAGGAGTCGACAAAAAGGCATGGCCTTCTCACCTAGTCGGGAGATGAAACGGCTGAGGGCCGACAGGCACCAAGTGAGCTTCTGGACACCTTTTACGTTGTTGATGGGCCCGAGGTTGCGGGTGGCGGCGATCTTCTCTGGATTGGCGGCGATGTTGCGCTCGAAGATGACGAACCCGAGGAGCTTGTTGGTAGGAATGCCAAAGACGCACTTCTCGGGGTTAAGCTTGATGCAGAAATTTTAGAGGTTGGCGAAGGTTTCCTCCAGATCTTCAATGAGGCCGGCCGCTTGCCGAGTCTTGATGACAATGTCGTCGACGTAGACCTTCAAATTTTGTTCCAGCTGATCGTGAAAGCACTTCTGCATGCAGCGCTGATACGTGGCGCCAGCATTCTCGAGGCCGAAGGGCATGGTGACGTAGCAGAACGAGCCGAAGGGCATAATGAACGATGTAGCCGGCTGGTCGGAGCCGCGCATGGATATGTGATGTTACCCGGAGTATGCATCAAGAAAGCTAAGGGTTTCACAGCCGGCGGTGGAATCAACCTCCTGACCTATGCGCGCAAAGGAAATGGATCCTTTGGGCATGCTTTGTTGAGATTCGTGCACACAACGCACATTCTCCATTTCCCATTCTTCTTTTTAACAATTACAAGATTGGCCAGCCACTCAGGGTGGTAGACCTCTTTGATGAACTTAGCATCAAGCAACTTGGCGATCTCCCCAATGGCGCGACGCTTCTCGTCATCAAAGCGTCGGAGTTGTTGTTTCATCGGTCGGGAGCTGGGAATGATGTTTAGAGAGTGCTTAGCGACCTCCCTCGAGATGCCTAGCATATCAGACGATGCCCAGGCGAAGACATCCTGATTTCGGACGAGGAAGTCGACGAGCGCGCTTTCCTATTTGTTGGAAAGCACTGCCTCGATCCTGGTCTTCTTGGTTGGGTCAGTGCTATCGAGGAGGATCTCCTTGGAGTCGTCAGCCGGCTCGAAGGACGTAGAGGTTGAAGGCTTGGAGTCGAGAGTTGCAGTCAGCACCTGGGGCTTGCGAATCTCTTCCAGTTCGGTCGACCCTGCGAGGGCGAAGGCTAGCTCGTAGCTTTTCTGCTTGCAAGCAAGAGCATGCTTGAAGTGGGACGTCACGGTGATGACGCCTTTGGGCCTTGGCATCTTGAGCTTGAGGTAGAAGTAGTTGGGGACGGTCATGAACTTGGCGTAGGCGGGTCGGCCAAGGATGGCGTGGTAGACGTCGGAGAAGTCGACTACTTCGAAGGTGAGCTTCTTCGTCCTGAAGTTGTCGCGGTCAGCGAAGGTGATTGGCAAGGTGATCCGACCCAAGGAAACTACGCTACCCTCAGGAATGAAGCCATGAAATAGAACGTTGCTCAGATGGAGGTCAGACTCCGAGAGCTTCATGGCGTTGAAGGTGTCGATGTAGAAGATGTTGAGGGCGTTGCCTGCATCCATGAAGACCTTGGTCAGACGCGTGGTGCCGATTATCGGATCGAGCACCAGGGGCAGGCGCCTCGGCTGAGGTATGTAGTCGGGGTGGTCGGATCTGTCGAAGGTGATCGAGGCCTCTGACCACTTGAGGTAGGTGGGCACAGTGGGGTCAGAGATTCTGACCTCCCGTCACGTCTGCTTCTAGTGGCGCCGTGACTCATAAGCCATCGGCCTGTCGAGGATCATCAGGCAGTCCTCTCGCTCGAGAAAGGCATTATCGGTGTTAACCTCGGCCTCCTTCACAGGAAGGTCGGAATTTTGAGGCTGACAGGAGTCGGGTCGGAATTGACCTCTATAGAAGGCTCGCATGAGGTGGCAATCCCACAAGGTGTGCTTGACAGGGGTCGCATGGTTGGTGCAGATCTTTTCCAGCATCTTTTCGAAGTGGTTGTTGTGGTTGACCAGCTTCTTTGCTTGGGGTCGGGGCGGCCGCTCGGTGACGCCTACGAACTCCTCATCGTGTCGGCGGTTCTTCTGCTTCTTGCTGCTCGAGTCACCCCCGTCCTTACCGTCCTTGCGGTCGGAGCGTCGGTCGGAACGGTTGTCGTTCTTGCGGTCGGCCTTGGACTTCTCTTTGTCCTTGGTCCGATCCCAGTCGAAATTATCTTGGACAGCCTCCTCCCCGGTGGCGAAGGTGGTGGCGATGTCGAGAAGGGCGCGCGTCGTCCGAGGGTTTTTACACCCTAGCTTATGGACGAGCGCCTTGGATGTCGTGCCGCAGATGAAGGCGTTGATGATGTCGGTGTCACTCACGTCGGGTAGCTTGTTTCTCTTGCGCGAAAAGCGCTGGATGTAGTCGCAGAGCGATTCGCTGGGGTTCTTCTTACAATTCTTCAGATCCCAGGAGTTACCGGAGTGGGTGTATGTCCCCTAGAAGTTGCCGACGAAGGCGTGACGGAGGTCGGACCAGTCGTGGATGCTGTCCCTCAGAAGATGCTCGAGCCACCCCCTGGCCGAGTCAGACAGGAAGAGTGGCAGGTACTGGATGGCGACTAGGTCGTCAGCGCCCCCGGCTCTGCATGCAAGACGATAGTCATCGAGCCAGTGGGCAGGGTTGGTCTCACCAGTGTATCGGGCGATGTTGGTTGGAGCGCAGAATCTCTGAGGAAAAGGTGCTCTTCGGATGTGAGACCCGAATGCTTGGGGCCCTACCTCATCTGGACTGAGGCTCCGAACGTGGACGTAGCTGCGCCGACGGCGGTGACGGTCGGGAGACCGCTCCCACCTGGACTCAGCGTAGCGGTCGCTCCTGGCTTGCTTCCGCATGTCGATCGTGTGACGAGCGTCACGGTTCTCCTCGAGGCGTTGGCGAACGTTGCCAGGCGGAGGGTAAGGATCGCACGCCTCAGTCCAACCGCGGCGGCTATCGCGGGCCGGACTTCGATGTCGGCGCTCTGCCGGTGGGAAGTGTGCACCTCTGAGTGCTGACAAAGCAAGGGTTCAGGTTGTTGAAGCGCGCCGTCGAGGTAGACGCGTAGACGGTCGTAGGTTCCTTTGAGCATGGGGTTGTCGGGCGTGGCGGACTCGTGGAGGACGTAAGCCGCCGCCGCTAGATTCTCGTACGGCATGTCAAAGGCGGGCGTGCCGCTGTCCATTACCTGCTCATAAGTGGACCAGGCCTGGGCTCGGGAGCCACCGCTCGTCGCAGCGGCACCCTTGCCCTAGAGAGCTCTTCGACGACAGAAAGAAAGTGACGATGCGGAGAAGAGACATCGTCAAGAGCGTTGCCGGGGGTATCAACCTCTGCGGCCTTGTTAGGCAGTAGCATGAAGCTCTCAAGAGACGGGTCATGGCTCAACACATCGTGAGGCAAGCAACAAGGTGAATGACGGCGAGACGAACGCCGCTTGCGCGGGGTCTGAAGGTGAAGCTCGCCACCGTTGTTGACAATGAAATCCAGACTTTCGAAGTGGAAGCCTTGGCCAACAGCGAAGGTGGCGATGCTCCACGATTGACCATCACGAGCGATGGCAATCGCAAAACCCCCAAAAAACAGGCGAGGGACCGTGGACTCCCCCACCAAAGCGAAAACTGAAGCCATTGAAAAGCGAAGCAAAAACACACAACGAAAAGCCCTTTCCTGACGCGCCAACTGTCGGTGTTCTGAGCACCGGCATAGTAAAATTTACGTAATCGAAGGGAGTATTCGTGCGCTCTCCGTATTCGAATGACCTAGTCTACGAAAGAGACTCAAAGGTTAACCTAGTTCGGGCCGCCGAGTGGCGTAATACCCTACGTTCAAAGACGAGAGGGAGATCAAATCGTATGAACTCAAATACACGAGTACAATGCAGAAGGGTCTTGGCTCAATCCAAGAACTCTAGCTCGCGTGGGTGGATGTGGTTACAGTGGAGTGGCTCGAATACAATTGGGCTAACTTCACTTGTCCATCTAATGCCCCATGGTACCCCTTTTATAGGGGTCGGATCGGGGGCACTAACGTGGCGCCTATGGCCCTTCGCCAGGTGGGGCCTTGGTCGTTGCCTAAGTTGGTCACCTGGCGTCCATTGGCGTCGGTGCAGTTGGCCGGTGGCCTTTGTACATCTTTTGTTCAGTCACGGGGAACAAAGGACAGTTTCCCATCTTGTTTTACCGATCGCCTGACTGCTTTGCCAACTTCTGGAACGCTTTACCTCCCGGCAAGGTTGCTTTATCTCCTGCTGTACGTTGTCAGAAATCTCTGCGGTTGTTACTGGTTGGTTGTTAAGGCGTTGCCCGACCCCCGAGGGTCGCGTCAGAGTGTTGGCTTGTAGCCGTTGGTGGGCTGAATCTTGTTGTCGTGTAACTTCAACCTTCCGTCGGTCGGGCTTGGACGCTTGCGCGGTTCCGGGGTTAGAACGTTCTTGGCGGGATGTGATCCTTCGTGGCCTGTAGACAGATTGTGGGCCGTAGTTTGTAGATGGGCCTTCGTGTAGAGGCTGGGTCCGTAAGTACTCGGGGTATACTATCTCGACAATACTGCAGCATGTTTCGGCTAAAAACCTATCAAACATGATGAAATTTCTCAAGTAGTTGGCTGATGTAGGCTTAAAAGTAGAATGCTTCCATAGAGATTGTTCTGATTACCTCGCTTCAGTGCATCTTTGCTTCTTTGACATAATTATGTACATCTCCTAATGAACTTTGCTTCTTTGACATAATTATCTTGCTTCCATATGCTTTGTTGTGATTACCTTACTTCAGTGTAACACTGGAATCTTGTACCTTCTAACTTTAAAAGTACTCTGGAAGCAAGGTAATCAAACCTTGAATTTGTCTGAGACTGATTTGGTTGGAAGTTCATTCTCTAATAGGTTTTATAGAATGGGAGTCTAATGTCATTAGCAGTTTTTAAGCATATTTACATTTTTAAGCATATCATAAGAACTTTCTGCATTAACTATTAAAGTACCAAAATAATGATTATATAGATTTAATGTGCATATAGTCTAACATAAATGATTAGTAGTAGAATATTCCTGCATTTTACCTTTTAGAATGATCAAATTTAATTATTAATATTATTATCTTGAGTAAATGTTTTATCGAGTTAGTATTTTTTTCTTTGACCGTAGCGTTGGCACTAGCCATTAGACTAGTCTATGGTAACATATCAATTAAAAATGATGTAATGTTTGCAAAACTGCTGCGTTTTGATCTCATCCCAAGTTCCCAACTTCAACAAAAACTTGCTATTTTTATGCCCTCAGCAACAACCAACACGCCGATACCGGAAGCTGTTCAGCCCACACGTGGTAGCATATCAGAGATTTTTAGCCGAAAAAATAAGATTAACTATACTAGTACTAGGATATACTTGTACTACTATCAGATATAGAGGTTACGAATCGTAGATATCTTCGACGCAGTTTCCCTGAAATACCCTATCACTTCCTCAAATTTCTCAACAAACCTCACACCACCGCACTCTTCTCTAGGGCCCGGCCTCCTGCATCTCCCTTCTGGATACAGTTATGTTGTTTTCTATTTGATAATCAAATTGCATTTCTGATTGAGCATTTCTAGTGCATCTCTGATTGAGTATTTCTGGTGCTTGCTCTGTGATTTTGTTGTAGGTCTGAACATTTCCTACTTCTACACTCGAAAACTGAAGTTCTGAAACTTTCATTACTTTTTTAGGTCTGAATAATATTTTTACACTCTGAACATTTGGTTACTACATTTTCACATCATTTTGGTTACTACATGTTCACTTCTTCTTTTAGCTTTCTGTACATTTGGTTACTACATTCTGAAGTTCTCGCATTGTTTTGGTTACTTACACACTAGCTTACAACTGCCAGTAATCAACTCTATCCATGAGCTATGCACATCAATGTGTCATTTGATGTGTACATGGTTCCCGATCTTCCGTCAGACCGTGATAATTCTCAATTTGGTAGAGATGCGATACACAATCAATTCGATCTCAAATTAATATGATTCGAACCTCGCAATTACAGCACCACTTCTTCTCTGGTTATCAACCGTGCATACATAATTGACCTCGTCAAGAAGGCTAATCCCAGAATACGAATCAAAGAACACAAGAAAGAACAAGGAAGACCACAACTCAATTGTGAAATCTGAATTAATTTTACGAAGTTGAAAACCAACAAACCGTGAAACAGCAAAACTGTTTGAAAACAAATAAAAAACTAATCAAAAATCTAACCTTAATGACGACAGTTACTACTTAGGACGACTTTAGGGGTAAACCGTAACACTAATGGACCTTAAAAAGATACACGGCTTAAAAGACCAAAAGATAGTGTCGCAACACTAGGCAGTTCCTAGACATTATCTTGTTTTAACGATTTTTGCTGATTCTGGTCTAATATAGAGATGAGACCGATGCCGTTGGAAAGGTTATCTTCTTAGCTTTTCAACCATATCTAAAACATCAAAAACGAATCCCGTAAGCGACCTGAGCGTCCGTTTTAGCGTGGATTGCTCCTGGAAATCCGAGGGCAACTCAACTCCGAGTTAGATTGTCTCCTCCGGGGTCAAACGTGTCTTGCTGCTCTTGAGCATCTTGAAAGCTTTCTCTATGCTTCCTTACATCCTCTCCAATGTTACTAATCATAATAAAATTATTAGGTAGACATCTATTATCAAAGAAAGGAAGACATGTGTTTTGAAACGAGCTCACCTCTAAATTCTATTGTTGTGCACGAGTTATAGTAGGTGGAGGAATGTTGTGTGTATTTAATGAAGGGATGTCCTCATCATCATTCATAATTCATTCATGGCTCCTATATATACATGGGTAACTCAGTCCTTATGTTTGTGACATCGATTTTAGATGTTTGGTCTTCACTTTTCCATGTGCTAATTTGTTCCTGCAGTAAGCATAGTTAATTTCAGATGTATATTTGTCTTTGACTTTCAGATGCATGTATTTATCCTTGAACAAGCATAGTGCACAAAATGTTTGCTGTTAAGCATGAATTGAATGATATTTTGTGCATCAGTCAAGTAATGTTCTACAATGTATGCCTAGAACCAATGCTAACTGATATGTATTTCAAATGTGATAACATGACTATATTTTTCTGTTGTAGATCCTCCCGGCAGCCAGTTCATAAGCTTTTAGAGGTTCTTGTGTTGGTGTTTTCCTGATGCCGACCTACTCATTTTCACTCTTGCTGCTTATATTTTGTTATCTGGATTTAGATGTATGTCTGTCACCTGGTAGTTTACTCGGCCAGTTCTAATTACTAGAAGATTTGCGCTTTTGTCACCTGGAAGCATACGTTTTGTTGTCTGAATTTAAATGTGTGTATTCTATGGTTGTGGCAAAACTCAGCAGCACTAATTTCATTTTGTTGTTTGAAATCTGAATTTCTTTGTCACCTAGGAGCTTATTGTTACATGATGTCTCTGTTTGCTGTATCTGGTAGCTTGTCGGTTTTCATGATGTCACCAGGTTCAACCGAACATCATGTGTGCTTGGGGTAATTCCTGCCTGAAACCAATCCTGGCCGTCACCGGATTGAGTGACATACAGGGAATCACTAATTTCGGGCCTGAAATCAATCCCGGCCGGCAATCAAACCAGGATTACTCTCTCCGTTCTAAAATATAAGCATTTTTAGATTTAGTTAAAATCAAATTTTTATTATTTTGACCACTAATAATATATAATTAATAATATTTTATTATATAAAAATTATATTTTTTTGAATTCATCATTAAATAAATTTTCATAAAAATTATATTTTTATATTAAAAATTATGTAAATTTTTTTAGATATTATTGGTACAACTTAAATTTTTTTGACCTTATTCAAACTTAAAAATGATTATTTTTTGAAATGGAAATAGTTCCGAACAAGGCCTTATTGTTCCGGTGCGACAAGAAAGAAACCTTGGTAGGTTGTCCAATAGAGCGAGATCTCTCGACTGATTGAGGTGACGAGACCGCCGCTGATTACTTGCTGTCCTGACGCCAGCCTTGGGTGGGTTTCAGAACTACGAAGGCGTACCAAAAGATTTATTTTCATGGTTAGAGTTAATTGTAGCCGAAACGCTTAAGCTTCGGTGTAGAAATAAGAATAAGCAATTATAATATTACTTCGTCTATTTTAAAATATAAGCATTTATAAGTTGATAAAATTTATAATTTATAATATAAAGAGTAACGCATTATGAAAAAGTTTCTTTCATGATCAATCTGGTAACCTAATTCATATACGATATAACATTATAAATTCTTTACTATTAATAGATGATGTTTTAAAAAAAAACTTTAATCAAACCTAAATTTATTTATATTTTGAGATGATCAGGTGTTACTGCCACAATGCAAGATTTGGTGATGATGACATGGCTGGCCGATCGACCATTCATTACGCGCTGCTGCTTACCGGCCGGCTGCCGAACTGATGGTTCAGGCTCATCATGGTGTTGTCAGCCTCCGACAGAAGCAGGAACTCAGATGCCTTCCTCTCCTAATTCCCACCCTTGTGAGAAGAAAGGGAGAATACTCCTTTAACTATGCATAAAAACTCAATTTTATTCTTTAACTTTTAAAAAGTTTAATTTAATCCTTGAATTTTGGTTAAAAACATAGTTTCATCCTTGAGCACATACCATGTCAGCACGTGGATTGTCACATCAACTTCAATTTTATATTTTAAATTTCAAATAGATTTAACTGTAACTCTAATTGATTATGTTTGAACTATCATGTGGTTAATACAATTAATGCAACACAGCAAGATATTGTATGAAAATATATTTTATATTTGTCAATATTTGATCTATGTTAAGAATTAAATGTGAAAATAGTACCAAAATGGTACCTAAAAAATGTTGAAATTTTGAAGAGGGTAAGATGACAAATAATTTGAGATAGAAGTAGTGGACACAAGAGGGTCCGATGATGACATGGCTGGCCGATTGACCACCAAGTTCACAGTGGCTTTCGGCCACCGAACGTTCATTAACAGCTGCTGCCTACCGGCCAGCCTCCGAAGAGGTTCAGGCTAGGTTAAGCACCTTTTCATTTCGACTTACTCAGGTTAAGCAACTATTTGGATGGTGATGAACCTTTAACACGTTAAAACTTCAGCACACTACAATAACTTTATTACTCCACCCATCTCAATTTATAAATCGTTTTGCGTTTGAGCATGAGAATTAAGTATAATGGAAAATGTAATATATACTGAAAATGATGAGAGATAGAGATGAAGAATTATTAAAAAAGAGAAAGTGTATCTGAAATGAGAATGACTTATAATTTACGAAAACTGAAGTACTCTATACTGACATCTAATTTGGGATGAAATGAATAATTGTTTACTTCATTGCTAAATTTATAACGTGCTATAATTGTTCTATAGTATGCTTGCTTATTTCTCATGTCACAACTTATCAAACTTACGGCGTCAATTTTGTTAACCTAAATTTTGACCGCAAAATTTGACATATTTACTTCATTTCTAAATTTATAACGTGCTATAATTGTTCTATAGTATGCTAGCTTATTTCTCATATCACACCTTATCAAACTTACGGCATCAATTTTGTTGTCGGGATCATGTACCCCGGGTACTTGACGGCCCGAACTCGTACGTATAAGACCTCGAGTTAGAGGTCGGACAACAGCGCACGAACGCACGGTCCGACCTCCGAGGCGACGATCTACGAAGCCTTAGCCGCGTCAAGACACACGGAGACGCCGACCTCCGAGAACCGACTCTCGGGGACCGACCCCTGGGGAGTAGGTATGGCATTATGGCATATTTACTCCGGCGGCTAACAGCCAACCGCTGTGACGGGACGGGATGGGTTTCACCACGACGACACTCTAGCTGCAGCCACACAGCCAGACGGACCGCGGCAGTCAACGAATAAGACCCGTCGGCACTGTCAGCGATGGAGGGCCCACCTGTCAGCGACATGACAAGATCGCGTAGGGACCACCATCTTGTAACCCCGGACCGCCCTATATAAGGGGGGCCCGGGGAGCGATAGAGAACAACGAAAAAAGAAGAACAACGAACATTGAAAAGCCCAAAGCTCTCGCGCGGGCAACCTCACCCATACGTGCATCGAGCACCCATGGTCTAGACACCGGATCCTCTCCCGAAGAGAGAATCCGACTCCTTGTACTCTTATCGTCGAGATAATCCATCCCCTGGACGTAGAGTATTACACCATTCGAGGTGGCCCGAACCAAGTAAAAACCCTCTTGACTCTTCCGTAGACTAAGCCATATGGAATACGAAGGCACACCACCCCCACGATCGTATTTTCGTACTGTGCCGCTGGTCAAAACACCGACAGTTGGCGCGCCAGAAAGAGGGGCATTCTCTTGGTGTGCGCTTGCTTCGCCTTTTCGATGGCTTCCTTCTTTGCCGTCACGGGAGACGCTTCGGTCTCCCACCTTCGCTTCGGGGGCTTCACGGTGGCCATCACCGGAGATGGCCGGTCGTGGTGCGTCCCTACTTTCGCCTTCGGACAGGCCTTTCGCTTCGAAAGCCTGAACTTCATCGCCAACGAAAGCGGCGAGCTGCGCCTTCAGGCTCCGCGCAAAAAGCGCGCTATGTGGCGTCGGCAGAGCCATCTCGTTCTGGGGCACGACCCATCGAGGGAGTGCTTCACTCTCCACGCCCTTAAGGGCGTGGAAACGGTGACTCCTGGCAACACGCCAGGCGCCAACCCGTCCCCGCGCCCCGCAGTGGACACCGTTGGCCAGGTCTGGCTACCCCTGGGACAAACCGGCAGCCCCGAGCCTCGAGGCAAGGCTGCAGCCGGTCCCAGGACGTAACTCGAGCCCGATGACGGTCCACCTACCAGCAGCTCGCGGCTGGTGGACCGCCAACTTTCGACACCCTGCTCGAGAACCTCGCGGCAGTAGCTTGCATTCTCGACGAGACCGCCGCTCTCGAGGATCCAGCGCTGAGGGAAGTGTACGACCGCGTACGCTTCTACCTCGACAGCGTGCTTCAACAACCAGAAGCGTCTCTCTGGCCCCAGCAGTCGGAGACACGAAGCAACAACCGATCCCATGACCGACGAAGCTCAGCACGCAACAGTCGAGTTGAGGAATGAAACCCTCAACATCACGTGGGGTCGGTCCACCCGCGGCTCGGCCCCAACTTCAACGCTCGCGGCACCATCGACACACGCCGACAGGCGAGGAGCGAGCTTCGCGTCGAGTCTCGACGGAGGCGCTCTTTCGACCGCTATTACCGACATGGCTCCCTCGATTCCAGAAGCCCAAGCCCTGACGGGGTCAGGCCTAGAGCGTTCGGATCGCTCATATGGCACGCGAAATTCCCACAAAGATTTCGCGCTCCGACCACCATCGGCCGCTACAACGGGGAGACGAACCCCATCCACTGGCTCGAGTACTACCGCCTCACCTGCAGGACCGGAGGACCAGACAACCTGTTCTCCATCCACTACCTGCCGCTCTTCCTCACCGACTCGACCCGAGGATGGCTCGAGCACCTCCCCGAAGGCTGCATCCAGGACTGAAGCGACCTACGCCGCATTTTCGTCGGCAACTTTCAGGGGACTTACATGTGCCCAGGTAATTCTTGGGACCTTAAAAACTGCAAGCAGGAGCCCGGTGAGTCACTCCGAGATTAAATCCAGTGCTTCTCGCGAAAGCGCAACGAGCTGCCTGACGTCCGCGACGTCGACGTCATCAACGCCTTCACCTGTGGCACAACGTCCAAGGCACTCGTCCACAAGCTGGGTCGCTGGAATCCTCGGACGGCCCGAGATCTCCTCGACATCGCCACGACCTTCGCCACTGAGATAGAGGCCGTGCAGGCCAACTTCAACCGAGCCCAAGCGAAAGACGAGAGGACCGGGACGGACCGTCGGGGCGATCGACTCCCCAACCGACGCGCCGACAGCCGAAACGAGTGAGGCTGCAACAGTTCGAGCCGCAAGAAGGGGAAGGGCCGATGCCACGACGACGACTTCGTGACAGCCGCCGACCGGCCGGCCCAACCTCCGACCAAGAAGTCGACCAACCACGATGACCACTTCGAGAAGATGCTTGATCGGCCCTGCCCCAACCACTCAGTGCCCGTCAAGCACACCCTTCGGAACTGCCATCTGGCTGGGAGGTTCTTCAAGGGCGGGTTCCAACCCGAGTCCTTGACGGCCAAGGCCGACCCCCGACCCAAGGGGGTCGAGGACGACGCCGGCGCAGCGTTCCCTGAGCCGGAAGACTGCCTTATGATCTTTGTCGGCCCCGCAGCCTACTGTGAGTCCCATAGCCGGCAAAAGAGGACCTGGCGGGAGGTCAACGCGGCCAATCCCGCTCTCCCCCGCTACCTCAAGTGGTCTGAGACCCCTATCACCTTTGATCGGGCCGACCACCCTGACAGTATTCCACAACCCGGGCGCCTCCCGCTGGTGCTCGACCCCATCGTCGGCTCCGTACGCCTATCAAAGGTGTTCATGGATGGAGAGAGCGCCCTCAATATCCTCTACGCCGACGCCTTCAGGGCGATGAAGCTGACGGAGGCCGACCTTCACCCAAGCCACACTCCGTTTCACGGAGTCGTCCTCGGGGGCTACGCAACACCCCTCGGGCAGATCACGCTCCTAGTCACATTCGGTGACCGGAGCAATTTCCGGACCGAGTCGCTCACCTTCGAGGTGGTCGACTTCACCGGCACCTACCACGCCATCCTGGGCTGGCCCTGCTACGCGAAGTTCATGGCCATCCCCACCTACGTCTACCTGAAGCTGAAGATGCCCGAGCCAAAGGGCGTCATCATGGTCTCGTCGCGCTTCCAGCACGCCCTCGCGTGCGAGCAAGAAAGCTTTGAGCTGGCCGCCGCATGATTCTCCAAGGGCTGAAGCCGTGGATTTACGACTCTGTCAGGCAAGCGGCCGGACGATGGGTGAGTGAACTCCCGGTCGGACGATGGGTGAGCGAACTGCCGTTAGTCCTCTGGGGTCTGCGAACGACCCCAACAAAACCACCGGGTTCACACCGTTCTTCATGAAGTTCAGAGCAGAAGCGATGCTGCCGACCAACCTCGACTACGACTCTCCGCGAGTCCGAGCCTACGGCGAGGAAAGGACGTGGAACACGCTGCAAGACGCTCTCGACCAGCTGCAAGAAGCACACAAAGTCGCCCTCCTACGATCCGCCAAGTATCAGCAAAGATTACGACGACTGCACGCTCGGCGCGTCAAGGGTCGGGCGCTGAACGTGGGAGATCTGGTGCTGAGAAGGGTGCAAACGAAAGCCGACCAGCACAAGCTGTCGCCCCCCTGGGAGGGACCCTTTGTAATCAAGCACGTCTTAAGACCCGGTGCTTACAAGCTAGCGACCGAGGATGGTTGAGAGCTCGAGAACGCGTGGAACATCGAGAACCTCCGAAGGTTCTACACCTAATAAAAATAGCTAAGTTCTTGCAACTTACTCCCCGCTTGTCGTTTTTGGGCTGCGAGCCGTGGCCGTCTTGGGCACACCCTGCACCTGGGGGCTACTTACCTCTGCCCTCTCGAACGTCGAAACGTCCGACCTCACTCGTCGCTTTTTGATTTTTTGTGCCGGGGCACCACTCCTCGTTGACCTTTTACATCGTCTCTTTTTTTCGCTGACCCGCACTTCATTTTTGTTTCCCCGGGGTCGTATCCCCGGCTCGCATCGAGCTCGCAAGCGACCCCAGACGCGATAAACTTCACGTGCTTTTCTTTGAAGTCTCCTCGCGGCTACACTATCCACGATCGGGAGCCGATGATGCTCTACGGCTGTATCGGGCCCGACACCCGACCCTACGAGCTGTACTCGACCCGTTCGTGTGATTGACGCCCAACGGGACGCGAAAAAGCAGCCGCAAGCAGCGAAAGGGGTCGGAAACTTGAGTCCGCGCTTTGTTTCTCTGGGGTCGGATCCCGATTTTGTTTCACCGAGTTCGGATCCCTGGCCCGCGCCGAGCTCGCGTGTGATCCTCGAACACGATAAACTTCGCGCATGTTTTTCGAGGCCTCCCCGTGGCTATACTATCTACGATCGGGAGCCGATGACGTTCTACGGCTGTATCAGGCCCGACGCCCGACCTTACGAGCTATACTCGACCCGTTCGTTTGATTGACGCCCAGCGGAGCGCGAAAAATTCGCAAGGAGTGAAGAGGGGTTGAAAACTCGAATTTGTTCGTGCAATGACAATTTCTCAATCGATATCTTTTGTTACACGACGCTTTTTACAAACCTAACTCTATACGTAGGGGAACGAGCCGAACCGCTCGGGCAAGAAGTTCTTCGTCCTGAGATCGGCGACGACCTTCGCCCCAGGCTCCAGCATCTCCACCGAGAACGCATCTAGCTGCTCGTCTGAGCAGCCAGATGCGAAGCCCTCGACGACCCTACCGAAGTTCACGTCCGGATAATGGGAGCGGGCCAGGGCCAGGGCTGTCGCAGACCCGTCCTCCAGCGCCCTCATGGCGATGTCGGCGACGACCTCCGAAAGCTGATGCAGGGCGTGCGTAAGGACCCCCGTCGGGACGGAGTCCGGCACGCCGGAGTATAACTTCTTCAGAAGGTTCAAGCCCGCCGACCTCAGGGTTTGAACTTCGCCTGCCAAGCCTGCGGTCAAAACCGTCAGAAAAACAATTCTGAATGATGGAGCCAAGTCAAAAGGGGTCCGCCCTTACCATCTCGTTCCTTTTCGGTGGCCTCGGCGGCCTGCCCCGCCTAGTCGAGGCTTTTTCGAAGCCGCTCATTCCGGACATGGGCTGCTAAAAGCTCCGCATGGGCTCCAGCGGCCTCCTGGTAAATCCGCTCGAGCTCCGCCATCGCCTGCTCGATCTCGGACTGGAGCACGATCCGCTCTGACTTCAGGAGATCGACCTGCCCGAAGGCTCCCACTCAGACATCGCGAAGATGGTGGCGACGACGAACGAGGAAGGAACACTAGCGGGAACTACGACGATCGCCGAACCTAACGGCACTAAAACAAAGGCCGGAGCGAACGAGCACTCGCGCGCGACAGAAGGCTCAAGACGAAGCATGGAAGCTGGATGAAAACGTGAAGTTACCGCACCCCTCCTTTTAAAAGGCCTGCGCAGTTACTGCGCCGCCCACGATCGATCGTGGGAGTAACTGCGCGGTCGTGGGTTCGCGCCCCAATGCGCACCCGAGCCATTCGCACCTGACCCACTGACGAGCGGGCTCGGGCCACACCTCGCTGCCTCTGCCGCGGCCAGGACGCCAACGTTACTCTGACAAGATGGCTGCCAGAGTACGACTGGCAGATGACGTGACGCGGCGCACGAACCGCAGCATCCATGATGTCGTCCGTTCGAATTCGAACTAACCGCCCGAATCGACTGGCGGTTGAAATTCTCTAACGGTCCGATCGCCCTCCACGTGGAGGTACGGAGGCCGTCCGATTCTCGTGACCGCCACGGTGAGTCCGAATAAGGGGAAGCATGCGAACGAAGCTTCCCACGACCGGCTAATCGACAAGCCGGGGTTGTCTGGCCAATCCGAACGTTCGGGGGCTGATCATGGCCGCAGGCCTAGGCGCGACGCTGATCATGGGCAGGGACCGCATCGAACTGGTCCGACCTAGGCCTCTCTCCGAGCGAAAGACCGAGAACGACCTCGGCCCGACCCCGACGGTCGGAACAACGCGTGGCCTGCCCACGGATCACCTTCGGGCTCGGGGGCTAGGCCTATGGAGCGCGTTCAGGCGCATCCGTATGATCAACCATCAACGAATGATGGTTCGCACAATGCTTCAGCCCACGACCGACCCTTCGGATTGCTCGGGGGCTACGCCCTACGGGCGCGCTCATGCGCCCCCGTAGGATCGACCATCGACAAATGATGGTCCGCACAACGCTTCAGCGTACGACTGACCCTTCGGATCGCTCGAGGGCTTGGGGGCTATGCCCTACAGGCGCGCTCGCGCGCCCCCGTAGGATCAGAACGGACCTCGAGAACAACCAGCCCAGCACCGCCTCAACCAGAGGTCGCAAACGGCTCCAGGCTCGGGGGCTACTATCGGGATCATGTACCCCGGGTACTTGACGGCCCGAACTCGTACATATAAGACCCCGAGTTAGAGGTCGGACAACAGCACATGAAGGCGCGGTCCGACCTCTGAGGCGACGATCTACGAAGTCTTAGCCGCGTCCAGACACACGGAGACGCCGACCTCCGAGAACCGACTCTCGATGACCGACCCCTAGGGAGGAGGTACGGCATTATGACATATTTACTCCGACGGCCAACCGCGAACCGCCCTGACGGGACGGGACGGGTTTCACAACGACGACACTCCAGCTGAAGCCGCACAGCCAGACGGGCCACGGCAGTCAACTACAAGACCCGTCGGCACTATGGCTGACACTACAGTGCCGGACAGGCGCTACAGTGCCTGCCGCTGCGTACGACGCGACGAGCTACACCCGCGCATGGGCAAGACGAATGATGGCGACAACGGTGGAGGGCCCACCTGTCAGTGATATGATAGGATCGCGTAGGGACCATCATCTTGTAACCTCGGACCGCCCTATATAAAAGGGGGCTCGGGGAGCGATAAAGAACAACGAGAAAAGAAGAACAACGAACATCAAAAAGCCCAAAGCTCTCGCGCGTATCCGTTCATGCGCGGGCAACCTCACCCATACGTGCACCGAGCACCCACGGTCTAGACACCGAATCCTCTTCCGAAGAGAGAATCCGACTCCTTGTACTCTTATCGTCGAAATAATTCACCCCCTAGACATAGGGTATTACACCATTCGAGGTAACCCAAACCAGATAAAAACCCTCTTGAGTCTTCCGTACACTAGGCCATATCGAACACGAAGGCACACCACCCCCCCCTCCGATCGTATTTTTGTACTATGTCGGTGGTCAGAACACCGACATTTGTTAACCTAATTTTTGACCGCAAAATTTGACAGCCATCCGAAACAGTACAGTGTTGCATGTGTGGTGCCCCCTCGGACAGAAGCAGGAACTCAGGTGCTCTCCTCTCGGACCTCTGCTAAAAGCAACTCCAATTGATATCTAAAATTTAAATACTTAAATTAATATTTAAGTAGTTGCTAAATCAATATGAGTAGTAAAAAAGTTCTTATCTTCAACAGATATCTAAATAGCAAAATACACATAAATAGACCTAAAGCATTTATACATGTGTGTACCGGATTTGGTGGAGATGAAAATAGGAAAATTTTGATATTGATATATGTATCTGTTAGATTGTTGTTTGTTGCTCAATTACCTAAAGTAATGTTTAGATACTCAATTTAAATATCTATTAAATTTGCTCTAATCCCCACCGTTATGGCAAACAGAAACATATCCTTTCTTGCCTTCCTGGATCCACCTTTTCTCTCAGGGTGAAAAAAAAGGGTGTAGCAGCTCATCAAGTATAATTCGAATCAAGTGCCTGCTGGACAGTTCTGCTGCGACGGACG
>BCLH01000081.1:119193-130103 GCA_001602315.1 Zoysia pacifica
TGTTTTATTATATATAAATTATGTTACTAAATTCTTTATAAAATAAACTTTTACAACATGTAACTCTTTATATTATAAATTATTTAAATTTGTAGATATGATTAATCAAAGTTGAGAGAATTTGATTTTTGACAAAACTCAAAAATACTTATATTTAGGATGGAGAGAGTAGTAAAAGTAAAGTTAAAGTGACAGTTTTCCTTTTTTTTAAGATAATGGAAAGTAAAGGGAAATCATACGTGTCTCTTTCTTTCCATTCTTACTTAGTCTCAATATTGGTGCTAATGTTCAATAATAAAGTCATCATTAGCCACGTGCGTTTTCCGCAGTTTACAAACATTGTACTAGTGGCTACTACCTCGGTTCCAAAATATAACCATTCTAAAAATATCTAAAAAATTACATAAACTTTTAATATAAAAATATAATTTTTTATGAAAGCTTTTTTCACAATGAATCTAAAAAATATAATTTTTATATGATGAAACATAATTAGTTCTTGATTATTAATAGTCAAAATGATAAAAATTTAATTTTGACTAAATGTAAAAATGCTTATATTTTGAAACGGAGAGAGAGAGTACTGTTTTATATGAAACAAATATTCTTACTCCGGTACCATAACATTTGAAATACCGACTCAATTATGCGTTTGATGCAAATTGCCGCATTGGTGACCACACCCGCACATGAGGTCATGGGAGCAGTCCGCCATGATGGCCAGGGAAAGACGGAAATAGACCAGCAGCTGGAGCGCGGAGTCACGCAGGTCGTACGCGAGAGACCGCAGAGGCAACGGCGTGTAGGGAGGAGCCGTTCCATCCGTATCGAACGCCTGACCTGATATCGACGCCGCTGGAGAGGTCGATAAGGGAAAATTAACGTGCATTCAAAAAGGCTACCAGGTGGTGATGATCGATGCCACTTACCAGAGGAAGCAAAATGATCGATTCTTAAAATAACTAAAAAAAAAGTTGTTTTTCAGCAACTTTTTATTAGCTGTTTAAATGAGCTATTTTTTAATATGTTCTCTCAGAGACATACTAAATAGAAAATCATACAAAAAAAACATATACATTAATATATTGCTGGAGCACAAGTGGGCACTGCTATCATAAGATGCACAGAATTTAAAAAAAACAGAAGCAAAAACATGAATATACCTTTTAGAGTAGGCGTAGGATCCCAAGATGGAGGAGGCTCATCTTCTCCAACTGGAAGAGCTGCTAGGAGGATCTACAAGAGTAGTATATTTGTATTAAAATTAAACTTAACTGAAAATGATCTATTAAATTAACTATCTTAATCCACCCTGACATATACAACTAGACATGACTCCTAATAAAATTTTACAGGGATAGGGGACAGATGAGGATTTCAAAGAGATAGCTACTGAATATGAATGTGTTAACTAGCATAAATCAAAGAGATAGCGACTGAATATTGATATAATTCAAAAAATAGCTTCTGAATTCATGAAAAAATAGCAGACATTGCATTATCCTTTATCAAGGTTTGGTATAAAAACAGTCAAAGTGTCCTCACTCTCTCATTTTTTTTTCTTTAAACTAATCTAGCAAGGAAACATACTTTACAAGAAAACATTTGAGGACTCCGTGATACTTTACTTGGCAAGGTAACATTATGAAGGATGAGGCGATCTTGCTGGAGAGAAGACAGCAACCAGAGAGGATGCATGCCGGCGGAGGGAGTGATGTATCGCCGTCGTCGCCTATTGCACCGTGTTCACCTCCTTTAAAAATAGTTAAGTCAAACATTAAAATCCTAGATGTAACAGAGTTACCACTAAAATTTAATTTAGATCTAACAAAAAGTTGTATAATTTCATTGTATATGAACAAGACTCGCACTGATTCCTGAGGGATCAGGTTTACAGCACAATTACAACGGATCTTGACTCGATATACCAGGCATGATTATTCTAAACTATCTCAACTAACTGGACGGGATCACCATGCCACTCACCAGCACATGACTAGTTAATTAGTCTTGTAGGACTCGGACAGCAGCTGATTGACAATTTCTCTGAACTTATCTGAATATTCTAACACAAGATTCACTCGTATTACTTCAACCCTGCCCCATCCCATGAGGCCACGAGAGTCTTGTCGGGATCACGTACCCCGGGTACCTGACAGTCCGAGCTCGAACGCGTAAGGCCCCGAATTAAGGGTCGGGTGACCGCGGGATCTGACCCCTTAGGCAGCGATCTACAACAGCCGTCTTAGCCGCGTTAAGACGCACGGAGACTCTGGCCTCCGAAAACCGACCCCCAGGGAGCGACCCCTGGGGAGTAGGTGCCGCGTTATGGCACATTTAATCCGCTGGCCAACCGCCATCCGTCTTGAAGGGACGGGACGAGATTCACCACGGCGACACTCTAGCAGAAAGCTGCAACGGCTGCTGGATAAGACCCGACAGCACTGTAGCCGGCACAGCAGTACCGAACAGGCGCCACAGTGCCTGCCGCTGGGCGCGACGCGACGGGTCCCGCCCGCGCCGGGTCAAAGCGAATGACAGGCGACGACAGCAGGAGGACCCACCTGTCGGCGAGGAGACAAGATCGCGTAGGGCCCACCACTTTGTAACCCTGGACCCCCTATATAAAGGGAGGCCCAGGGAGCGATAGAACAACAGAACAACGAAAAATAAACCAACGAACGCCACTAGGGCCCTTGCATCCTTTCTAGCAAGCACCCCCACTCATCCACATTTCAATCACTCTCCACCCGTTCCGGATCCTCTCACGAAGAGAGAATCCAGACTTTGTAACATTATCATCAAGATAATCCGCTCCCTGAACGTAGAGTATTACACCGCTCGAGGTGGTCCGAACCAGGTAAAAAACCCCTTTGAGTCTTCCTTAGACAAGGCTATATCGAATATGAAGGCACACCTCCCCCACGATCGTATATTTGTACTGTGCTGGTGGTCAGAACGCCGACAGTTGGCGTGTCAAGAAGGGGCATTCTCTTTTGGTGTGCTCTCGCTTCAGTTTTTCGATGGCTTCCCACTTTGCTGTCGTGGGAGACATTTCGGTCTCCCACCTCCGCATCGGGGACTTCACGGTCGCTTTATCTGAAGATGGCTGGTCATGGAAAGTCCCCACCTTTGCCTCTGGGCAAGCTTTTCGCTTTGAGAGGCTGAACTTCATCGCAAACAAAGGTGGCGAGCTGCGCCTCCAGGCTCCGTGCAAGAGGCGTCCTCCTCGGTGGCGCCGGAGCCATCTCATACTTGGGCATGACCCGTCAAGGGAGTGCTTCACTCTCCACGCCTCGAAGGGCGCGGAACCGGTGACTCTTGGCAACACACCGGGCACCAACCTGCCCCCGCGCCCCGCAGTAAACACCGTCAGCCAGGTCTGGCCGCCCTCGGGACGCACTGGCAGCCCCGAGCCTAGGGGCAAGGCTGCAGCCGGGCCCAGCGACACGGCACGAGCCTGAGGACGGTCCACCTACCAGCAGCTCGCAGCTGGAGGGCCGCCGACCTTCGACACCCCGCTCGAGAACCTCGCGGCGGCAGCATGCGTCCTTGACGAGACCGCTGCTCTCGAGGACCCAGCACTGAGGGAAGTGTACGACCGCGTACGCTTCTACCTCGGCAGCGCACTTCAACAAACAGAAGCGTCCCTCTGGCCCCCGCAGTCGGAGACGAGAAGCAACCGCCGGTCCCAGGATCGGCGAAGCTCGACGCGGGACAGTCGAGTCGAGGAACGAAACCCTCGACACCACGCAAGGTCGGTCCTCCCACGACTTGGCCCCAATCGTGACGCCCGCGGCACCATCGACGCCAGACGGCAGGCGAGGAGGGAGCTCCGAGCCGAGTCCCGACGGAGACGCTCTCACAACCGCTACTACCGGTGCGACTCCCTCGACTCCAGAAGCCCAAGCCCAGATGGGGTCGGGCCCAGGGCGATCGGATCGCTCATCCGGCACACAAAATTCCCGCAGAGATTTCACGCCTCGACCACCATCGGCCGCTATAACGGGGAGACGAACCCCATCCACTGGTTCGAGGACTACCGCCTCGCCTGCAGGATCGGAGGAGCGGACGACCTGTTCGCCATCCAGTACTTGCCGCTCTTCCTCGCCGACTCAGCCCAAGGGTGGCTCAAACACCTCCCCGAGGGCTGCATCCATGATTAGAGCGACCTGCTCCGAATCTTCGTCGGCAATTTCCAAGGGACTTACACTCGCCCAGGTAACTCTTGAGACCTCAAAAATTGTAAGCAGGAGCCCGGTGAGTCACTCCGAGATTACATCTAGCGCTTTTCGCGAAAGCGCAATGAGCTCCCCGACGTCAACGATGTCGACGTCATCAACGCCTTCACTTGCGGCACGACGTCCAAGGCGCTCATCCACAAGTTGGGCCGGAGGAAGCCACGGACGGCCCGAGACCTCCTCGACATCGCGACGACCTTCGCCACCGGAGAAGAGGCCGTGCAGGCCAACTTTGATATAGGTCGGGCGAAGGACGAATGGTCGGGAGCCGACTGTCGGGGGGACCGCCCCTCTGACCGGCCCTCCGACCGCCGCAACGAGCAGGTGCTTGAGCCGCAAGAAGGGCAAGGGTCGGCGCCACGATGACGACTTCATGGTCGGGCCGGACCCCTGACCAAGAAGCCGGCCAACCACGATGGCCACTTCGAGAAGTAGCTCGACCGGCCCTGCCCCAACCACTCCGCGCCGGTCAAGCACACCCTCCGGAATTGCCACCTGGCAAGGAGGTTCTTCAGGAGCGGATTCCAGTCCGACTCCTCGGCGACCAAGCTCGACCCCCAGACCAAGGGGGCCGAGGAAGACGTCGACGCAGCCTTCCCCGAGTTGGAAGACTTCCTTATGATATTTGGCGGCCCTGCAGCCTACTGCGAATCCCGTGGCCGCCAGTAGAGTACCTGGCGCGAGGTCAACGCCGCCGACCCTGCGGTTCCCCTCTACCTCAAGTGGTCCGAGGCCCCAATCACCTTCGATCGGGCTGAACACCTGGATCATGTTCCGCAGCCCGAGAGTCTCCCGCTGGTGCTCGACCCCATCGCCGGCTCCGTGCGCCTATCGAAGGTGTTCATGGACGGAGGGAGCGCCCTCAACATCCTCTACGCCGACGCCTTCCTGGCGATGAAGTTGACGGAGGCCGACCTTCGCCCAACCCATGCTCCGTTTCACGGAGGAGTCCTCGGGGGCTACGCAACGCTCCTCGAACAGATCACGCTTCCAGTCACATTCGATGACCGGAGCAATTTTTGGACCGAGTCACTCACCTTCGAGGTGCTCGACTTCACCGGCGCCTCCCACGCCATCCTGGGCCGGCCCTGCTACGCAAAGTTTATGGCCATCCCTAACTGTCTATCTGAAGCTAAAGATGCCCAGACCGAAGGGCATCATCACGGTCTCATCGCGCTTCCAACACGCTTTGGCGTGTGAGCAGGAAAACTTCGAGCTGGCCATCGCCAGATCAGGCCTGGCCCAGCTGGATGGGATCCGCAAAGCTAAGGGGTCGACCCCGACGCTCGACTCCAGGGCCGCGTCGTCGACATCCTTCAAGCCCGCCGACGATTCCAAGGAGGTGGCCGTCGACCCCGCCGACTCCTCCAAGAAGGCCAGGGTCGGGACTGCGCTCTCCAGCGAATAGAAAATCTCGCTCGTCAACTTCCTCACTCGGAATCGGGACGTTTTCGCCTGGGCACTATCGAACATGCCCGGCATCCCGAGAGAAGTCGCCGAGCACTCTCTCGACATCATCACGGGCTCTCGGCCCATCAAGCAACGACTCCGGCGTTTCGACGATGAGAAGCGCCGAGCCATTGGGGAAGAATTGACGAAGCTCCTAGATGCTAAGTTTATTCAAGAGGTCTACCACCCCGAGTGGTTAGCCAACCCTGTAATGGTGAAAAAGAAGACCGGGCAATGGAGGATATGCGTTGACTATACAAGTCTCAACAAGGCCTGCCCAAAGGACTCATTCCCTCTCTCGCTCATCGACCAAGGGGTGAACTCCACCGCTGGGTGCGAAACCTTGAGTTTCCTCAACGCATACTCTGGGTATCACTAGATTTCTATGCGTGAGTCCGACCGGCCGGCCACGTCCTTCATCACGCCCTTCGGATCCTTCTGCTACGTCACGATGCCATTCGGGCTCAAGAACGTCGGCGCCACGTACCAGCGCTGCATGCAAAAGTGCTTCCACGACCAGCTGGGTCGAAATCTGGAGGTCTACGTTGATGACATCGTCATCAAGACTCGACGGACCTCCGACCTCATCTAGGATCTGGAGGAGACGTTCGTGAACCTCCGGCGCTATCGAATCAAGCTGAACCTCAAAAATGCGTTTTCGAGGTCCCCTCAGGCAAGCTGCTCGGCTTCGTCATCTCCGAGCGGGGGATTGAAGCAAATCCCAAGAAGATCTCCGCGATCCTCAACCTCGGGCCCATTAGCAATGTCAAGGGCGTCCAGAGGCTGACCGGATGCCTCGCGGCTCTCAGCAGCTTCATCTCAAGGCTCGACGAATAAGCGATGCCCTTCTACCGGCTGCTACGAAAAGCAGAGCGGTTCACCTGGACCACCGAGGCCCAGGAAGCCTTCGATCGGCTTAAGGCCCTGCTCTCATATCTGCCGATCCTCACATCCCCAACCCCAGGAGAGACCCTTCTCCTCTATATGGCGGCGACCTCGAAAGTCGTCAGCACTGTCCTCGTCGTCGAGCGAAGTGAGGAGGGTCGGGCTTTGTCTGTTCAGCGGCCTGTCTACTTCGTCAGCGAGGTGTTGGCCGACGCCAAGACTCGGTACACCCAGGTAGAGAAGCTGATCTACGTCGTTCTCATGACAAGCCGCAAGCTTCGACACTACTTCACGAGCCACTCCGTCCGCGTCGTCACCAGCTTCCCACCCGGGGAGATCGTCGGTGGCAAGGACACGGTCAGGCGCTTTGCCACGTGGGCCATGGAACTCCTGGGCTCGACGTCACTTTCGTCCCTCGGCAGGCCATCAAGTCCTAGGCCCTGGCCGACTTCATCGTCGAGTGGATCGAGGCTCAGGAACCGCCGGCCCCCGACAGCGTCGAGTACTGGACGATGTACTTCGACGGGTCCTGCATGCTCAAGGGCGCAGGGGCTGGGGTCGTCTTGATCTCCCCAAAGGGAGACAAGTTCCGCTACGTGTTGCAGTTGTAGTTTCGCGCCTCCAATAACGCGGCTGAGTACGAGGCGCTCCTCCATGGCCTGCATATGGCCACCACACTCGGCGTTCAGCGCCTCTACGTCAAGGGCGACTCCGAGCTGATCGTCAGTTAAGTTATGAAGACTTCCAGCTGTCGAGACCCGAAGATGAAAGCCTACTGTCAAGAGGTCCGCAAGCTCGAAGACAAGTTCGATGGACTCGAACTCCATCACGTTCTACATCGGGACAACGAGGCTGCCGACACCCTCGCCAAGATGAGCTCGGTGCGGGAGCCGGTCCCCGACGGCACCTTCCTCGAAGTCCTCACCAAACCCTCCATCAGAGTCGCGGAAGGGCCGCCCATCGAGGGATCGAGCGGTGAGCCGACCCTAGGACCAGAGGCAGAGATCATGGTACACGCCCTCAATTGGTCCCACGACATCTTCGCATACCTTCAAGATGGCACTCTCCCGGCCAACACCAACGGAATCAGGAAGGTCATGCGACAGGCCAAGGTCTACGTCATCTCGGACGGCGAGCTCTACAAGCGAAGCACGAGTGGTATACTGCAGCGTTGCATCCCTCAGGAGCAGGGCATGCACCTAATCGACGACATCCACTCAGGCATGTGTGGTCATCACGCCGGACCCAGAACCCTCGTCGACAAAGCCTTTCGACAAGGCTTCTACTGGCCGACGGCTATGGCCGACGCCTAAAAGTTCGTCTGAGCTTGCCAAGGCTGCCAGTTCTACGCTCGGCAGACGCATCTACCGGCCCAAGAGCTCTAGACGATCTCGATCGCTTTGCCCTTTGCCGTCTGGGGACTCGACATCCTCGGGCCATTCAAAAGGGCGCCCGGCGGCTTCACCCATCTCTTCGTCGCCATCAACAAGTTCACCAAGTGGATTGAGGCCGAGCCGGTGCCCAACATCACTTCAACCCAGGCGGTCGGGTTCGTCCGTAACATCATATGTCAGTTTGGGGTCCCGAACACCATAATCATCGACAACGACGCGCAGTTCACGGGCCGGCAATTCCGAGAATTTTACGACGAGTATCACATTCGCCTGGACTTCGCCTCCGTGGCGCACCTAAGGACGAATGGGCAGGTCGAACGGGCCAACGAGATGATACTCCAAGGGTTGAAGCCGCAGATTTACGATTTCGTCAGGCAGGCAGCCGGACAATGGGTGAGCGAACTCCCGTCGGTCCTCTAGGGTCTACGAACGACCCCCAACAGAACCATCGGGTTCACGCTGTTCTTCATGACGTTAAGCGATGCTGGCGACCGACCTCGACTACGACTCTCCGCGAGTCCGAGTATACGACGAGGAAAGATCACAGGTCGCGCTGCAGGACAGCCTCGACCAGCTGCAAGAGGCGCGTGAAGTCGCTCTCCAGCGCTCCGCCAAGTACCAGCAGAGTCTACGACGACTGCACGCTCGGCACGTCAAAGGTCGGGCGCTGAACATAGGAGATATAGTGCTGAGAAGGGTGCAAACAAAAGCCGACCAGCACAAGCTATCGCCCCCCTGGGAGGGACCCTTTGTAATCAAGCGCGTCCTGAGGCTCGGTGCTTACAAACTAGCAACCGAGGACGGTCGGTAACTCGCGAACGCATGGAACATCGAGAGCCACCGATGGTTCTACACTTAATAAAAACAGCTAAGTTCTCGCAACTTTACTCTCGTTCATCGTTTTGGGCTGTGAGCCGTGGCCGTCTCTGCCACCCCCCCGCACCCGAGGGCTACTTACCTCCACCCTCTCGAGTGTCGCAACGTCTGACCTCGGGTATCGATTTTATGCGCCGGGGCGCCGCTCCCCATTAATCCTTCTACGTTTTTTCGCCCTTTTTGTTTCCTCGGGGTCAGATCCCTGACCCGAGCCGAGCTCGCGGGTGACCCCCCAACACGACAAACTTCGTGCGCGTTTTTCGTTCGAAGCCTCCCCGTGGCTATACTCTCTACGAATCGGGAGTCGATGACGCTCTACGGCTGTATCGGGCCTGACACCCGACCCTACGAGCTATACTCGACCCATTCGTTTGATTGACGCCGAAGGGGGCGCGAAAAACAGTCGCAGCATGCGAAGGGGGGTCGGAAACTCGAGTTCAGTCTCGCAAAAGTTTTTCAAACGATATTCTTTATTATTGCGATAACACCACTTAGAAACTCAGACCTATACATAGGGGAACGGGCCGAATCATTCGGACAGGAAGTCCTCCGTCTTGAAGTCGGCGATAGTCTTCGCCCTCGGCTCCTGCGTCTCCACTGAGATCGCGTCCAGCTGTTCGTCCGAGTAGCCCGACGCGAAGCCTTCAACGACCCTGCCGAAGTCTGCATCCGGATAATGGGACGAACCAGGGCCAAGGCTGTCGAGGACCCGTCCTCCAGCACCCTCATCACAACGTCGGAGATGACCTTCGGGAGGTGCTGCAGAGCGTGCGCGACGACCTCTGTCGAGACGGAGTCCGGCCCGCCAGAGTACAACTTCCTGATGAGGTTCAGACCCGTCGACCTCAGGGTCTGAACCTCGCCCACCAATCCTGCAATTCAAATCATCAGTGAAACAAACCGGAGATGGAGCCTCTTTCGGAGCCGCTCGTTCCGGGTCTGGGCCGCCGAGAGCTCCTCTCCGACCCTGTTGGCCTCCTCTCGCGTCCGCCTGAGCTCTGTCGCTGCCTGCTCGACCTCGGACTGCAGCACGACCCACTCGGACTTGAGGAGGTCGACCTGCTCGAAGGCACGGTCGCGCTTCTCCTTAGTCAAGCAGAGCGTCTGCTCCAAGGTCAAACGGGCCCCCTCGGCGTGCTGATGTAGGAGCCCAAGACGCCGCAGTTCGGTGTCGTTCTCCACGGCCTGACGGCAAAGCCCTGCAAGATTGCAAGTCAGAACCTGACTCTAAAGGTCGGATGAACACGATGCGACTTATCGACGACCGTGCGGTTGGCCTGATCGAGGGCCACCGTGGTCCGGGTGGCTCGAGCGTTGGACGCCGCCGCCTCGACACGCGCCTTGTTCGCCTCTTCGAGGCCGATGCGAGCCGACTCCTGCGCAGCAAGGAGCTGCGACTTCAAGTCAGCTGCGGTCTCCCCCGACTCGGTCCGCGCCTTCGCCAGCTCCTCCCTCAGAGCGTCGACCTCGGCTCGAGCGGCGAACCCGCATGGGGGCCGACCCAGGACCGAGTACAAGTTATCCTACGAAAGGTTGTCAGCTCGAAGTCCACGGGAATCGGAAGCGAAAGACCTAACTTAAGCTTACACGGCACTCGACGAAGTGAGCCTCGTCAAAGATGGCGCCGACCTCCTCGGCGACCCCCGACAGCTCCCGGAGGCCGGCGACCAGCCTCATATTGAGGGCCCGGGCGCCGCCCGCCCGGTCCATCAGATAGCCGAACCCGTCGATAGCTCCTTCGAGCGGTAGGGGCCCTATCCCGGGGACTATCCAGGTGGCGGTTGACGCCACCGGTTCTTGCGCTTCGACGGCGGCCCCGACGTCGCCGCTCGGGCCCACGGAGCCCCACGTCCCAACGACCTCGGGCAACTTGCCACTGGCTGTCTCACTTAGGACGCGCCCGACGATGGGCGCGGGCGAGGGCAGTGGAGCCGCCGCGCCTTCGAAAGGCACCGCTGTCGGTGGCGGTGTCGGCAGCTCTGCCCCCTCAGCTCCTCCAGCGTCGGGCGAGGGGGATGAGTCCGTCTTCTCCGCCCTCTCCGCCTCACTCCCGACCCAGGCCTCG
>BCLH01000081.1:130242-176757 GCA_001602315.1 Zoysia pacifica
ACAGCCGCGACGCCCGAATCGCCGGTCGAAGGGCCGCTCGTTGGCGCCCGAGCGTCGGCCTCCAGTGGCGCCCCAAGCGTCGTCGGACTCCTGACCATGAAAAGCCTCGGTTAGTAAAGAAACAAGAGAATGAGGCGGAGCCGCGAAAACTCACCTTGCCGACCGTCGGTGGATCGGCATGGTTGGACGTCACGACGTCTGGCTCCCCGGCCGGGAGTCGACGGGACTCCTCGAGCTGACGGCCAACGCTTCCAAGAGGTCGGCCCACGCCCTTTTTAAGGCTGACCCCTGCTTCTGCTGCTCCTCGGAGGAGGAGCTCAGACCCTCGAAGGGGTCCGATTCTTCAGCGGCGGCGGCTGCGGCCTCCTCCACCAGAGCAGCCGTGCTCTGGCTAGTCGACGTGCCGCCCTCGACCCTCGAGCCGTGGGACGACCTTACCGCCAGTCTCGCAGCCGGGATCGCGGGTCCTGCACCGCTGGACAGGTAGTCTAGGAACCCGAACTTCGCCTTCCGCTTCCGGCCGATCCTCCTCAGCCTTGCCGTCGCCGTGGAGCTGGCCTCGGCTCCCCGTCAACTCGGCGCGGCGTCGGTGCTGGTCGCGACCTCGGTCACAGGCGTGGTTACCGGCGGACCCTGAAAAACACCAAATGTAAGCCTCGCATGGCACGCATTGCTGCATCAAAAAACAAAACAAGAAGACCCCCGCTTACCAGTTGATGATGCTCTTGGTCGAGGGGGCGAGGCCTCTAGCCGAGGCTGCCTCGGCGTCCTTGAAGACCGTCGGGGTCCGCGCAAGCACACCCTTGTCGGAGAGTTGTCGACCACGAACTTCGCAAGTTTCGTCGTCCGGCACCTTGAACTCACCAATGCTGTGGACCCGGCGCCGCAATGGCATGATTCGGCGCCGCATGGCGACGCTGAAGACCGTCGTCCTGGTCAAACCCTGGTCTCGGAGGCGTCGAATCGCCTCCAGGTGTGGCCGAATCTTCTCGACCTCAGCCGTCGAGAGCTTCGACTTCCATGACCCCGTCACTTAGGGCACCATATCTTCGAAGGACGGCAGCTGGGGGTCGGTGTTGTTGATGTAAAACCATGACTTTCACCAACCCTTCAACGAGGTCTTCAGGTCGACCTCGATGTACTTCTGCGACTCCCGAGTCCGGAGCATAATGCTGACGCCGCCGACGTGTCTGCCGACCTCGGTTTCCTTCGACGTCTGGAGGCTGGCGAGGAAAAAATACCTCCACAGCGGGAGGCTCAGCCGGATGCCTAGGTACACTTCGCAGAGCGTGACAAAGACGGCGGCGTGGAGAATCTCGTTCGGCGCCAACTGATGGAGCCAGACGCCGTACTGATTGAGCACGCCCCTGAAGAAGCTGGAGATGGGCAGCCTCAGCCCGCGCTCGTGATACGCCAAGAAGCTGATGATCTTCCCTGGCAGCAACGCGGGCACGATGTGGCCATAGCCGGCCACCCAGCCCGCCGACTCCTTCGGTAGGACCATCCCGACAACGCTCCATCTCTCGAGCTGAGTGTTGTCAACGCACGAAGGCTCCCACTCAGACATTTTGCAGGTGGCGACGAGCGTGACGAGAATGCGAACGGAAACGACGGCGATCGCCGGACCTAACGACGCTAAGGCGGAAGGCAGAGTTAACGGGCTCTCGCGCGTGACAGAAGGATCAAAGATGAAGCAAGGAAGTTGGGTGAAAACGCGAAGTTACCGCACCCCTCCTTTTAAAGGGCCCGAGCGATTACTGCGCCCCTCACGATCGACCGTGGAGTAAATGCGCGACCGCAGGAGTAAGTCCCCAATCATGGGGCCGCTTACCGATGCGCACAAGAGCCTTGCACACCCGACTCGCTGACGGGCGGGCCCGGATCGAACCTCGCCGCCTCCGCCACGGCCAGAACAATAACGATTACTCCAACAAGACAGCTGCCAGAGCACGCCTGGCAGGTGACGTGACGCAGGTGCGCGAACCGCCGCGCCCTTGGCGTCGTCCGATCAAGTTTAAAATTAACCGCTCGGATCGACCAGCGGTTCGAATTCCCCAACGGCCCGATTGCCCTCCACGTGGAGGCACAGAAGCCGCTTGATTCCCGTGACCGTCACGGCGAATTCGAACGAGGGGAGGCGAGCGAATGAAGCCCCCCACGACCCACCGACCGACAGGCTGAGGCCACCAGGCCGACCTGAACTTCGGGCGCTGATCATGGCCAAGCTTAGGCGCGACGCTGATCATGGGCAGGAACCGCATCGAACTGGTCTGACCTAGGCGTCTTACCGAACGAAAGACCGAGAACGACCTCGGCCCAACCTCGACGGTCGGAACGACGCGTGCACGCAAAACAAAACCGCCCAACGATTGGCTGACCGACAGCCGAGGCCACCTGGCCAATCCGAACAATCGGGCACTGATCATGGCTTTGTCCTAGGCGCGACGCTGATCACGGACAGCGACCGCGTCGAAACCGGCCCTTCCCAGGCGTCTTACCGAATAGAAAAACCGAGACCGACCTCAGTCCGACCTCGACCGTCGGGACAACGCTCAGCCGGCCCCCCGGATCGCCTCTAGGCTCAGGGGCTAGGCCTACGGAACCAACCCGGTATGATCGGCCATCGGTGTATGACGGCCCGCGCAACGTTTCAGGCTACGATCGACCCTTCAGATCGCTCGAGGGCTCGGGAGCTACGCCCTACGGGCGCACTCGCGCGTCCCCGTAGGATCAACCATCGACGAATTATGGTCCGCACAACGTTTCAGCCCACAACCGACTCTTAAGATCGCTCGAGGGCTCGGGGGCTACGCCTGTAGGAGCAGAATGAACCTCGAGAACGATCAGCCCAGCGCTGCCTCAACCAGAGGTCGCAAACGGCGCCAGGCTCGGGGGCTGCTGTCGGGATCACGTACCCCGGGTACCTGACAGTCCGTGCTCGAACGCGTAAGACTCCGAATTAGGGGTCGGGCGGCCGCAGGATCCGACCCCCTAGGCAACGATCTACGACAGCCGTCTTAGCTGTGCTAAGACGCACGAAGACTCCGGCCTTCAAAAGCCGACCCCCGGGGAGCGACCCCTGGGGAGTAGGTGCCGCGTTATGGCACATTTACTCCGCTGGCCAACCGCCATCTGCCCTGACAGGACGGGACGAGATTCACCACGGCGACACTTCAGCAGAAAGCTACAACGGCTGCTAGACAAGAACCGACAGCACTGTAGCCGACACAGCAGTACCGGACAGGCGCCACAGTGCCCGCCGCTGCGCGCGACGCAACGGGTCACGCCTGCGCCTGGGCAAAGCGAATGACAGGCGACGACAGTGGGAGGGCTCACCTGTCGGTGAGGTGATAGAATCGTGTAGGGCCTACCACTTTGTAATCTCGAACCCCCTTATATAAAGGGAGGCCCAGAAAGCGATAGAATAACAAAATAACGAAAATCAAACCAACGAAGGCCACTAAGGTCCTTGCATCCTTTCTAACAAGCACCCTCACTCATCTATGTTTCAATCACCCTCCTCCCGTTCCGGATCCTCTCGAGAAGAGAGAATCCAGCTTTTGTAATATTATCATCGAGATAATCCGCTCCCTGAATGTAGGGTATTACACCGCTCGAGGTGGCCCGAACCAAGTAAAAAACCTCTTTGAGTCTTCTTTAGACTAGACTATATCGAATACAAAGACACACCTCTTTTACGATCGTATATTTTTACTGTGCCGATGGTCAAAACACCGACAAGTCTTCCTCCAGCACCCATCCAGCTGTACTCCAAATCCCTACCAGCAAAATGCCCTCGCTCGTGTCATCCCCGGTGCTGCCGAACTCAGCCCTCGCTCGTGTCACCCATGAGACTGGAGAGCGCTGGTATAAGAACGACAACCACATCGACAGGAGAGGAAGGAAGAGGCGACACAGTTACCGGCGAGGAGGAAATGTCTGGACGAGGATGAGTCGCCGTCGTCGTCGCACAGCAAAGCCTTCTCGTCACGCCTCAAGCCTCGCCATCGCCGCCTCCTTTTGGAGTCGCGAGCAGCCGCCGCCGCCTCCCGTAGTCACGAGCAGCAGCAGTCGTATCGTGAGTTTCGTTCCATGAGTCTGTAGATAGGGTTTCAAACCAGGCCAGAAGCGACATGGAATGGACTAGACCGGTCGGATTTCATTCCACACGCAGGGTAACCGAACATTCAATTCTGCATGGGCTGGGTATCATTCCACTTTTAATCATCCCAGGTGGATTGGGCTGCGGTCATTCTCAGGCCAACCGAACGAAGTCTGAAGTGGAGAATAAAATTCAGGGAAGCTACAGGAGCAGGAATTTGAACCCTTTTTCCACCTCCGATCTAATAGCTAGGGTATAGATTACTGTTCTCCTACTCACATTTTCCCTGTAGCAAACGCTACAATACGGTGAATTTTACATATATCACCGCAGGACCCGGTTCCGCTTGCGCCTGTTGGTCAGTTCTGCTGCGACGCGTGTCACGTGTCGTCCACGTCCCATCTCTCTGTGGTCGCACGGACCGGCCCTCTGAGCGCGACATGACGGCGTACGAGACGGCTTTTCCAGAGTGGCGGACGTTAAGGTCGAGCGGACTAGCTTTGGTCCGGGGGGTAAATTGCGAGTCCGTTTCCCGCCCAAATATAGGACTAGTTAACAGTAGCAAGTTTGGTGAAAGTTAAACCATTTTAAATTGATCATAAATACTTTCCCATCTTTAGCATTTAAAATTTATTTCATAAAACATACCGTTCTGACTTTCTAATAGAACTATATCTCCATCTCTCTCTGGTCTCTTCTTATTTCCCCTGCGCTCTTTGCTTTTCTATTTCTTAGTCTCTCAGTCTCAAATTATAAATATTCTGAACTTTTAAGTTTTCTTAAATTGTAAAGCCATTCTCACTCTTCAACACAATTTTTTTAATACATTTTTGCTGTATCTCTCTCCTCCTCCTTTTTCAAAACATTTCACATATTTTTGTTTTCTTAATTCCTGTGTTCTGACCTAATAAAATTTATAAAATAGGACGGATAGAGTATTAATCTCAATGTCTAATCTTTTTTTTAGACGGAGGAAAAGTATATGAAATTTATAATGTTTGATAAAGTTAAATGATGTGTTGCTAGATTCATCGTAAAATTAACTAATCGTATCATAATAAGCAGCGATAATTCTTAATTCGTTCAACCAATTAATCTGTTGAGATATTGTGAAAGCAAGCCAAGGAAGGTCACCTTACGAAACCCCGCTGGTCAACCACGGCACGAGAAAAGCTGGGCCCGTGATACAGTAGTGATAGTACGACTAATTAATCAGGCGAGCGGTGGTCCTCCCGTTGCTCTGCAATGTCTACACACAAGTTCATACCAATCTCCTTTCGGTCTCAGCTTAGAAGCCCAAGAGCACTGAAAAGGACTTTCATGATCTCCGCTTTAGCTTTTTGGACAATTTTCGTATGTCACGGAGGGAACTTCAGCTTGGTAACTCTTGCAGGATGCACAAAATAATCCAAGTGAAAGTGCTACGAGTATAGTTTTAGATGTATTCTCTTTGTTTTTAAATTGTTATCATTTTTTATTTTTAACATAAACTTTCACCATCTATCTTATTTAAAAAATTAATTAAATATGTAAAATTATAACTTATAATTCACATAATTTTAAAGGTAAATCAAATTATAATAAAATATATACTATTCCACACACAGCATAATTTTAAAGGTTATTTTTTTCAACAAGTTCCAGATACATCAAATGGGGTCTGAGAAGATAATATTTCAGGGTCCGACACACAGCATAACAAAAAGTACTCCTACACGACAGCCTCTGCGCCTGGATTATTTCTCAAGTGTTTGAAGGACAGAAATCACATGTGTTTTCTCTTAGCACCAACGAAATCAAAAGATGTTGAACCACTCAAAACTCGAGAAACAAACGCGGCCATTTGTTGCTGCTGGATCAGGCACCTGACACATGACCCAAGACGCATGAAGACCGCGCGTTGTCAATTTCCTGTTATAAAAGGGTCCTTCGATCACTTTGGGCCCGGAAGGTTGTTTTTTCACTTTGTAACGAGGAGCACGTCGGCTTACTCCGCCTGCCGCGCAAAGGCTCTCTTATCCGTGCCTTTGCTCATCGTCTTCTCACATCTCGATCTCAGGGAAAAGCACTTTCGTTCCGGAAATGAGTGAGAGAGAAGGGAAACAAAACGGTAATAATGCAGTTTTGTAAGATCAAAATCACTGACCATGAAAAGCAAACAAGAGAGAGAATGAGTGAGAGATAAGGGAAACAAAACGGTAATAATGCACTTTCGTTCTTGCAAACAAGAGAGAGAAAAAGCAACATTTATTTCCAAATTTCAACAGGTAATAATGCAGTTTTGAAGATCACAATCCCTGATCGTGAAATGCTCGTCGCACTACTTTATTGTTAAGTCCCAACTATCAGTAAGCTCAAGACTCTTCAAAAAGCAATGGACCGTTAGATCTAACGCCTGGCCGGCCCTGCGTTAAGCAGCCAACATGGCCCAAAGCCCAAGGTTTGATTTACTTACCCACAGAGCCATGCACGGATACAGGAGGGGAGCGGTTTCATGGTTTTCAAGAAAAATGGTTAAAAACCGCTCGAAATTACAAATATAAATGAAATTTAGTTGAAATGTTGCAGCAAAAATATAGGTTGTTTTTTCTGTTTACCGACCGATTTCACTGGTCTATTAACTGTTTTTATCAGTTTTAAACTTTCAAATTTTAAACTCATCGGTTTCACTGGCCTATTGACTATTTTTATCGGTTTTAAAACTTCAAATTTTAAACTCATCGGTTTCACTGGCTTATCCTTTCGTTTTACCTGTTTATCAATCGGCTTTTATCTATTTCTAAATTTCTGAATTTTTTTCAATATTTTTAAACTAAAAACCGTCCTTGCGGTGACTAGTTTAACTAAAAACCATAAAAACCAACTAATTTTCAAATGGTTTCGTGAACCCTAAGGGTTGTTCGGTTTGATTAGGATTCATTCCTTTGAATTATTCATGGAAAGTTCTATTAGAATGGGAATGAAACCCACTCTATGTTAATTTTTTCTTTTTTTATGACAAGTAATGAAATACACCTCCTACCCTGTGGAACGAAACCATACTGTGAAAGACATTGCAAGTATAAGCTAGAATTCATTTCCATTTTAATAAAACTTTCTATGAATAATTCAATTAATTTGCTTGATCCAAGTGGAATGAATCATACTCTTAAACCGAACAAGCCCTAACATGGCCACCCTATTTTGGGAAACTGAACTCTGACGTCTCACCGGCTCTCCCTTTCAGCAAAGACATTGCAAATTTGCAATTGCTGGAGTAACACACAAGTCCCGTACAGCGTGAGGTGAAAAGCCAAATGCACATTATGCGCATTGCAGATGCAGATGCAGCTGCCATGCTACTTTTCACAGCCGAAAAAATACACTTAGTTTCCTATCAGATGTTTCTTGACATCCAAATGACAACATGTGTCATCATCGCTTCGTGTCATCACCTCAAAAACCGAGCAAAAAAAGATGGTTATGGTCTGTGCATGCTATTATACGATTAGTCACTGTATGATACTCTCCGTTCCAAAATAAGTATTTTTTTCAGATTTTCAAACATCTGTCTTTGACTATTCGTCTTATTAAAAAAATTGTGAAAATATTATTTATTTTATTGTGAAATGATTCATTATTAGAAGTAATTTAAGTTTGACTTGTTTATTTTTGTATTTTCATAATTTTTTTGAATAAAATAATTGATCAAACGTTGATTTCAAAAAGTTAAGAACGTCACGTATTTTAGGACGGAGAAAGTAGTAATTATTTGGTGTGGAAAAAAATTCTCATGGAAGCATTTGAAATACTGACTCAAGCGCATATCTTTGAAGGTACTAATTAAATTGCACAGAATTCTGACAATTCTGGATTTCTGATTACATACTAGTATTACAGATTGTCGCACTGGTCACCGCACCGACAAACGAGGGTTTCATATCCCCTGCTGCGGAGAATAAACAGCAGACACTATCCTGTAGGTAGCATTAGATCAATTTTCAGCCGTTCGATTGAGAATCAACGAACCAGATCTGATGTAACAGTGGAAGATAAACAGTGAAATATGCTAAGTAATTTATCTACAGTATATTGCTACAGTATTTAATGCAGCTACCTGTTCACCTCCTCTCATTTTCCTATTCCCATTGCTACATTTCTCTACATTTTACTCTCAAATGCAGAGAACTTAACCCCGCGAATGAGGTGATGGGTGCAGCTCGCCATCATGGCTAGGGAACGACGGAAATAGACCGGCAGCTGGGGCGCTGAGTCAACTACGCACGCGAGAGACCGCAAAGGAAACGGCGTGTACTACGTAGGAGCCGTCCCACTCCCATCCGTCGCCTGATCGACACCACTGGCGAGATCGATGAGGAATAGTAACATGCTTTAATAAAGGCTACCAGGTGATGAGGATCGACAGCACTTAAGTTACCGGAGGAAGCAAGAAGGGTTTGTTAGTAACCAATCGCTCTGAACTTTATACTTTTTCCGGTTTTAAATTGTTGATATCGTTGACTTCTAACATTAATTTTGATTATTTATTTTATTCAAAAATTTATTTTAATATATAAAATTATTATTTGTGTTTTAAATTTTATTAATGATAAATCAAATAATAACAAAATTTTACACATTTAAACAAATTTTTTAATAAGACGAATGATCAAAGTTAATGTTAAAAGTTAATAGTATCAATATTTTAAATTCAGTTGCTTTGGAAGCAAAACATTTCAGTCTACTGCAGATAGCACAAGCGTAAGTACATGGCAGCCTCTGCACCGGGATTTCTCAAGTGTTCAAGGACAGAAAACACACACAAGTTCTCTCTTACCAACGAAGTGAAAAGATGTCGAAGGGGAAAAGAGATCGACCTCGCTCCCGCTCCAAGCTGCCGAACCGCTCAAAACTCGAGGAACAAGTGCGGCCATTTTGTTGCAGCTGGATCAGGGACCTGACCGATCACACGTGATGACCGTCGTCAGTGTTGAGAAGTGTCCGATTTGGGCCCAAAAGGTTCGTTCACTTTGTAACGAGTAGCACATGGGCTCACTGCGCTTGTCGCGCGCAGGCTCTCCGCTCCCCGATCCGAGCAAAGGCTCGACGTTATACCTGGTGAAGTAGGTTGGACCAAATAGGTCAGCATGAGCCCGCCCTGGTATATAATGGGCAACAAGACAGAGCCAGCCTGAAGCACGACCGAGCACGGTCTAGCATGGACAGCCATCTTGAGCCAGTCTGAAGCATGTCTTGGGGTGCGTTTGGTTGGAGGATAAGGATGGATGGGATTGTCCCATCTATATTTACTGTGGATAGATTCATTCATGCTGATTTTTTGGTAGTTGTGAAAATAAATTAATGGAAGATAAGATAAACATAACAGTTTTTGTTCATGATGCCAACTTATAAAAACAATAAAATCCAAAGGTGATAAAGGTTTAGGATTTCAAATTCTGATTTATATTTCAACAAAGAGAAATAAAGAATTGTGTAACACAGATTTCAGCAGACTAGTTTTTTTTTATAAAAAAAATTAGGTTTCAGCAAAGATGTACACAATGCGGTTGCAGGAGTAACACAGAAGTTACAAGCAATGAAGAAAAACCTGGATGCTAGTATTACGAAAGCTGAGCCGTACATTACAAGAAGTAAAACTTTGAAGCACTGAGGAGATGCAAGGATACCAAAAAGAGATTGCTAGTTTGAACGAACAAATGCAGGTAATCAAGAGCGAGTTGCAATCGAGAACAAAGGAACTGAATATTGCGAGGTTTTTTTGGGACAACTGAATATTGCGAGTTACAAAAGCAATTTAAAGCTTTGCTTGCTGAGTATGAGCATCTTTTTTAGAGAACGAGAAGTTGACGGACCCCCTATAGTCTATTGACCGTGACACGTCCCATTTTGATGACAAAAAAAAACGTAAGTCTGCACTTTTGATGCTTGCATATTGTTCTATGAATTTTGTACCATATAGGTCCGGGTGAGATATGTTGGCTCTAGATATTCAAAATATATGGAATAAAGTAGATGAGTGCATTATCTCCGTCTGTGTATGGATGAAACATCAGATACTTGTGTCCTTGTTATTAGAAACATTGCGATATATTAGCACTTCCGCACCACTGTCAGTGGTCCAACTCCCAGGGATCCATAGGCAGCAGAGGAACACACAGTGGAACAACTATCTGTCCAAACTGTCATTGTATCTGAAGTTGCCTTCACCGTTTCTATCACACGGATTAGAGACCTTGTGGCTAATATTTCTTGTTTGGTTGGTTAATGTCGATGTTTTGACCATCGGCACGGTAGAATTTACGTAATCACAGAGGGATTTGGTGCGCTCTTTGTACTCGAAATGGCCTAGCCTAATAAAGACTCGAAAGTTAACCTGGTTCGGGCCACCTCGAGGGCGTAATACCCTACGTCTAGGGATGAAGTGGATGTATCGTATGAGTTCGAAACAGGATTACAGGGATGGAAGGGTCTCCGCACGAGGGAGGGCCCTTTTACTCGTGGGTGGTGTGTGTGAACTAGAACTGAATAACTTGTCGACTAACGTCCCCAATGCCCCCTTATATTGGGGTCGAACCAGGGTTATATGGCTTGGTGTTTACGGTATTCGGCGGCTCGCTGACAGGTGGGGTAGTTATCTTTTGCGTGGTTGATCCTCTGACGCTCGCTAGCGCCAGAGAAGACGGTCGGTGTCCTTCTATCCTTTATCGGAGGACAAAGAAGGCTTTACTGTTTGGCTTTACCTCCCGACGGGCAGCTTTACCCGGCGCTGGAACACTTTACCTTCTTCTATACTGCTTTACCGCCTTGTTTGGTTGCTTTGCCACCTTCTGGGCATCTTTACCTTCTTCCGTACGTCGTCAAGAATCTCTGCGCTTGTCAGATATGACCGTTGAATCCTTGTCGTTGTCTGGTTCTGACCTTGTCGTGGTTGGACCAGCATATTCAAGAGAGTTCGGCTGTTGGGGACCATACAGTACCTTCTGGCAACCCTCACCTCGGGTGGATGGGCCGTCCATTCGGTTCGTCAGGTTATGAGGGTCTTCATGGACCGTGAGCTAGGTCGTGGGGCGTACTCATGAATCTAGGCCTTCGCGTCCGTGCCGGGCTTTAGGTGCCCAGGGTATATAATCTCGTTAGTAGCCCCCGAGCCCTGCGCCGCTTGCAAGTCTTCATTGAGGCGACGCTAGGCTGATTCATTGAGGCGTAGCCCCCGAGCCCTCGAGCGATCTGAAGGGTCGGTCGGATTTTAGTTCTTGTGCGGTTGCCGATCTTTGATTGTTGATCCTACGGGTGTGCCCGAGTGCGCCCGTAGGGCATAGCCTCTGAGCCCTCGGGTGATTCGAAGGGTCATTCGGGGGTTTTACTGAAACTTTGATGCGGGTGCCCTTCATTCCTGAATGGTTTGGTCCAGATAGGCAGGACTCGGATTTCTCGACCATCGGAGGTCGGGGTCGGCCTTGCTTGCGACCGGTCTTTTCTTCGTGAGTGCCTAGAGTGAGCCGATTGGATCGACACATTCTCGTGATCAGCACTGCACCTAGGCCCGTCCACAAGGATCATTCGGACTCCATGATCAGCGCTACGTGCTAGGGTCGGGCCAAACGGTTTTGGTCGCCGACCCTCGACAGTCCAAAAGCGGGGGTTTTGTCCCCAAGTTTCCCTCGTGAGATCTCGGTAATGGCTCTGAGGACCAAGCGGTTCTTCAGCAGCCACATGGATGGCAGATATCGTGCCTCGAAAGTGTAACCGCCGGGTCGATCCAACAGGTGGACCGTGCCAATCGAACGCCTGTTGGCTCGTGCCGATTCGTACAGGCACGTCCCATCTAACTGTCTCCCCTGCCAGTCGATTAATGCGTCTGCAGTCGTGCGCAGAAGTACAGACGTCACCTCAACCGGCGGAGGCGTTGAAGAAAATGCTCTGGGCCCACTTGTTGGTGGGCGGGGTGCGAGAGTCGCGGGTGCGTGCGGGTTCAGACGCTGATCATGACGCATCGAATGCGCCATCACGTCATGGAGGTCGTGGGCGGCGTGGAAACCACCTCCTCCTGGTCTTTAAAAGGGACGCGGGAGGGATTTTGAAACCCATCCCGCCCATTGCGCCTTCGTCTTCCTTTCGCCTCCGCTTCCACACTCTCGCGCTCCGGTTCGCCGTTGTCGTTGCCGTCGTTGCGCCTCGCTTTCGTTGCCTTTGCCTTCCTCCTTGTCGCCATGGCTTCTAAGTGGAAGATGTCTTGTACCCACCTGAATGTCCTCAAGAACCTTGTCTCGTGCGGCATGGTCCAACCGTACGACGTCGTCAAGTGGCTTCCGGCGGGTGGTCTGCGAACGCCATTGCCAAACGCCGACGAGGTGGTGATCTTCACTGACTTTGTCGAGCGCGGGCTTTCGTTACCTTGTTCGGACTTCTTCCGAGTGCTCCTCCACTACTACGGCATCCGCGTCCACCATTTGAATCCGAACGGGGTCCTGCACATCTCCGCCTTTGTCAAGCTGTGCGAGGCGTACCTCGACGTTGCCCCCCCTCCCCTTCAAGCTTTGGCAGTATTTCTTCAGCGTCACCCCGCAGCAGGACGGGGACGTGATGCAAAGCATGGGGTGTGCCAGGATCGCGCTCCGGGCACACGCACCAAGGAGTACATCAAGCTCCACCTCAAGACATCGTTGAAGGGGTGGCTTGAATATTGGTTTTTCATCAAGAACGTCGCCCCCGGACTGTCGCCGTTCCACAACGAGCCCGCCGTGCAGTTGGACACCTGGGGAGCGGACGCCACGGAGGCCGAGAAGGCGGCGCCGTTGCTGCTGCTGCAGCGCATTGATGCGTTGCGAAGGGCGGGGCTGACCAGCAGCCAACTCGTGGCGACATTCATCCGGGGCCGCGTCCAGCCCCTCCAAACTCGGGCTCATCATCTTTTCGACTGCACCGGCGCGGACGATGTCACACAGATGGTGGCTGGGACGGAGCTGAGGTCGGCGGCACTGGCAAATCGGCCGGCGCGGCTACTGGAGGGCGAGATCGCCAGCGAGATGGCCAATGGACCATCCCCCCTGGACAGGGATCATCCGGAAGGGGCCCTGGTGAGTTATTCTTCAAAGCTTGGTGTTGGAGTTTTTTTTTCCAGTCGCAGTCTTAGGAAAGTTTCGCTCGGTGTGGTCTTAGGTCGAGATTGCTCCTTCTCCTGTTTCGTCGCCTTTGATCTTGCCCTCGGCATCTCCGACCCTGGGTACCCCGAGCGCGGGTGTTACGACTCTAACGGGGACACCTCCGTCGGCGCCGAGGAAGAAGAAAACAGTCGCTGCTGGCCGGAAGCGGCAAGGTGCGATGGCTGTTCGGCTACTTGATCCGGTGGCGCAGGCGGTGCAGGTGGCACCGAGGATCTTACCGGTGGTACCACCGGTTGGGCTCCCGACCCGCGCTGGGTCGGGAACCCGACCCCCAGACCCGTCGGCTACAGGGCCGATGGTCACCGGGTCAGTTGGCTCCGTGACGGATTCCGAATCCACAGAGGAGGCTCCGTTTCGCGTTCCCCGCGGCCGCAGGAGGTAGGAATCGAGCGGTGAGTCCGAGTCCCCAACGAAGAGGGCGAGGACAGAGGGACCCGAGGACGCCGCCATGACTACTGGAGTGGAGGAAGAAGAGGAGGTTGTCCCGAGCGTCGGTGACTTGAGGCCGGTTCGGAACGTGCCGCTGCCGACCTGGAGGACAAAAGTTTAAGCCTGCATTTCAATTTAGATTATTGAGATTACCTTGTCGTTTTCGTGCTCAGATTTTTGCCGTTCGCCATTCGTAGTCCTCTGATGCTGCTAGCCACTGTTCAGGCTTTCGGAGGAGGTCCGGCTGCAGAAGGAGTGACCGCGGCCGGGGGGTGGGAGTTCCATGATGCCTCCCTTTGTGCCGCTGCAACAGGACCCGCCGACCGGCGAGTCAGCTTCCTTCGTAGCCGCGCCGTTGTCGTCGTTGACGCAGGATCCGTCCGCTACCGAGCCGACGACAGAGACGGCCACGCCGCTGCAGCCGCCACCGTAGGATCCGCCGACCGTCGAGTCGCTGTCGTCACAAGGTTCGCTAGCTTGCTTGGTGGCGGCCGGAGTTATTCTGTTGTTGCTGCCGCCGCCCCCTCCCCCGAATGTTCCAGTTGGTGGTGAAGAAGAGGCCGTGGGGCGCGAGGATGAGGCTCCAGTCCAAGATGCCGCCGTCGAGGACTCTGGGGTGCCAAGTTCATCTCCCGCTGTCGAAGCACGGGAGCTACCTTCGCCCCTTCGCGAAGTGGTGCCAGAGGAGCTGGCTTTGTCTCCTGTTGGCGGGGGGAGACAAGGGTCGCCGCCACTGCCAAGCGCCGAGGGAATGAGGGAGCCGACCCCTCAAGGAACTGACGAGGGGCCCAGGGCGTTGATCCTAGCCTCGCCCTGAAACTTCGGAGGGGCGAGACGACGCTCCGATGGCCGCCGAAGCCTGGCAGCGCTTCGAGGGCCGGGTTAACGACGTGAACCGACTTGTGAACGACACCCTCACCGACCTTGGCAATGCAGTGGGTGTCTTGACCGAGTGTCGGGACGTTTTCTGGGATCCTCAAGCCCTGCAGTGTAGGGTAAGTCGTGGTTTCTGAGTTTTACTTACGAACCTTCGTTAGCCTAAATGTTGAGTCGTGCACCTTGCAGGGAATCCTGTGCCAGACCGTGAACGAAGCCCCTCCTGCTTCGTTCCCAGGGCTGAGGTTGACACCCTCCGTGAAGAGCTGAGGAAGGCCCGGATCGGCCACGATGTCTCGAAGAGGGACGCCATCCAGCTTCGTCAGCAGCTCAAGTCTGCACGGTATGCCTCGGGCTTCATTCGAGGAGGTCCAGGAGGCCCGGAAGGAGATCGCCAAGGTGCGGTCGGAGAAGAAGGAAGTCTCTGTCGAGCTTGCCTCGGCCATGCACATTGCCGCACGTGAGCTTTTTTTATCTTTTTCGGTTTAGCCGCGCTCTTGTATTGCGGGGTGTGAGTTGATGGCGTGTGTCATTGTAGAGCTTCACCAACAGCTCGCCCGTCAGTCTTCGGAGCTTCGGACCCTTCAGGATCAGAAGCTCGCTGCAGAGGGGGCCCTCGGTACTGCTGAAGCCGCGCGTGTGGCCGCCGAGTTGGAGGCCACCAAGGTCTTGAAGGATCTGGCAGAGCTGCGGCTGGCGTCGGCCGATGCTCTCCTGAGTGCTCGGGAGTTGTCGGAGGCGGAGATTGCCTGGCTCCGTCGGGAGCTCGATGCCGCCAACACCAAGACCGAGGCTGTTTAGAAGGATCGTGATGGTAAGTACCACTTACCCTATTTGCTGCTGTTGCTGTTGTCGGCTCTCAATGGTGTTTGTCGCCGGTGTTGCTGGTGAATTCAAGGTGCTTTGGGGAGGCGTCCGCTCTCTGCTCCGGCAGGTCTTCACTGATGTGCAAGAGGACACCGTCACGACAGGCCATGCGAACCAAGTGTTGCGGCAGATGCCGGGGCTCATCGGCTTCACGTTGAAGGGAGCTGGAAGACGGGGCTTTGCTGACTCTAGCATGGACTCGCTCCCACTACCCGGATGCAGACCTGGCGCGCATCATGGGGGGCTTCGCCACCGGGACGTCAGATGAGCAGATCCAAGAACTGCAGTGGGACGTGCTGGCCAGGGCTCAGGAGCTTGCTGCAGACTTCAAGAGGCCCCACCTCCTGCGGGAGCGGTTTGGGCAGCTCCAGGCGCGTCACGGCTAGGAATTGTAGTGCTTTCTGCATTGTAGTCATGGTTGTAAATAATCAAACGAAGTTTCCAACCTTCTCGTGTTTGCTTGAACCTTGTGGATTTACGTTTTTAGTTCTGTTATGCATTGACTAAGCGACTGGATCGGATATAGCTTGTAGGGTTGAGTGTCGGACTTGATACAGCCGTAGAGCGTCGGGTTATCAATCATTATCTACGAGGAGGACTTAAACAAGAATGCTTACAGTTTCTTAGCTTATCTGAGGGTCACTCGCGAAGCTCGGCGCGGGTCGGGGGTCGGGCCCTGAGGAAATGAGATGAGATATCAAGCTTTAGAGAGAAAACGAGGCACGAGTCCTAAAAGCAAAAAGGCTAAGGGATCGGCGTTCCGACCCTCGGGTGGGGATACTGAGACTAGCCCTCGGGTGGTGAAGGGCAGCCGAGACAGCTGTGCTTCACTGCCCAAAATGGTAAGAAATGTGAAAGAGTGCACAAGAACATAGCTGATTTTATTATGCGTAGAATCAACGTAGATTCTCGATGTTTCAGGCATGGGCTAGCTCCCTGCCACCCTCAGTCGCCAGCTTGTAGGCGCTAGGTCTGAGGACTCGTTTGATTACATATGGCCCTTCCCAGGGGGGATAGCTTGTGGTGGTTGGCCTTGTCTTAGGACTCTCTTGAGTACAAGGTCGCTGACGTTGGGCCCGACCCTTGACTTATCGAGCCTGCAGTCGTCGTAGGCTTTGCTGATACTTGGCCGACCACAAAATGGCGACGTCGCGCGCTTCGTCTAGCTGGTCCAAGGCGTCTTGCCGGGCTGCTTTCAACCTTCCTTCGTCGTAGGCTCGGACCCTCGAAGAATCGTAGTCGAGGTTGGTTTGCAGCATGGCCTCAGCTCCGAACATTGTGAAGAAAGGGGTAAACCCTGTGGTTCTGTTGGGGGTCATTCGTAAACCCCACAACACGGACGGGAGTTCCTTGACCCACCGCCTGCCTGATGGAGTCATAGATCCGAGGCTTCAAACCTTGAGGCATCATCCCGTTGGCGCGCTCGACCTGACCATTGGTCCTCGGGTGCGCCACAGAGGTGAAGTCGAGCCGGGTGTGGTACTCATCGTAGAATTCTCAAAATACGTGCCTGGTAAATTGCGTACCGTTGTCGGTGATGATGGAGTGCGGGACCTTGAACCGACAGATGATGACGTGGATGAACTCGACGGCTCGGTCAAAACTGATGCTGGGCACCAGCTTCACCTCGATCTATTTGGTGAACTTGTCGACGGCGACGAAGAGGTGGGTGAAGCCCTCGGGAGCTTTTTGGGAAGGCCCGAGGATGTTGAGTCTCCAGATCGCGAAGGGCCATGTGATCGAGATTGTCTGTAGCTTTTGGGTTGGCATGTGCGTTTGCCGAGCATAGAACTGGCAGCCCTTGCAAGAGCAGACGAGCCACTCGGCGTCGGAGATCGTCGTGGGCCAGTAGAACCCTTGGTGGAAAACTTTCCCAATCAAGGTCCTCGGGGCAGCATGATGATCACAAATGCCCGAGTGGATGTCATCGAGGAGGTGTAGGCCCTTCGCCTGAGGGATACAGGCTGGAGGATGCCACTAGCGTTTCTTTTGTAGAGTTCATCGTCAGCGACGACGTAGGCCTTGGCTCGGCGCATGACCCTCTTGGCCTCGTTGGTGTCGGCCGAGAAAGTACCATCTTCGAGGAAGGCGAAGATGTGTTGAGACAAGTCAGAGATGATGGCCATGACATCCGGCACCGGGGTCGGAGCCTGCTCGCCGATGGTCGCCTCGGTGTTTGGGTCGGCGGCGTTGTCTTTGAGCGTGATGGTCGGTTTAGAGAGAATCTCGAGGAAGACGTCGTCGGGGACCGGGTCTCGCCTCGAGGCCATCTTTGCTAGGGCATTAGCCGCCTCGTTGTCGCGGCATAGAACGTGGTTGAGTTCGAGCCCATCGAACTTGTCTTCAAGCTTCCGAACTTCCTAGCAGTAGGCTTTCATCTTTGAGTCCCAGCAACTGGAGACCTTCATGACTTGGTTGACGATGAGCTCAGAGTCACCTTTGACATAAAGTCGTCGGACGCCGAGGGTGATGGCCATTCGGAGGCCATGAAGCAAGGCTTCGTACTCGACATTGTTGTTGGAGGCCCGAAAGTGAATTTGCATTATGTATCGAAATTTGCCTCCCCTCGGGGAGATGAGGACGACGCCAGCCCCCGAGCCCTTCAGCATGCAGGATCCATCGAAGAACATTGTCCAATGCTCGAGGTCACTAGGTCGGCGGTTCTTGATCCTCCGTCCACTCGGCGATGAAGTCGATGAGGGTCTGGGACTTGATGGCTTGGCAAGGCACATAGGTGATGTCGAGGTCCATGAGCTCCATCGCCCACGTGGTGATGTGGCTGACTGCATCCTTGCCGTTGATGATTTCCCTGAGCGGGAAGCTTGTCATCACTTGGATGGAGTGGCTGTCGAAGTAGTGCCATAGCTTGCGACTGGTGATGAGAACGGCGTAGAGCAGCTTCTCCGCTTGAGTCTACCGAGTCTTGGCGTCGGCCAGCACCTCGCTTGTGAAGTAAACGGGCCGCTGGACCTTCAAAGCCCGACCTTCCTCCGAGCGCTCGATGACGAGTACAGTGCTGATGACCTTTGATGTTGTGGAAATATAGAAGAGCAGCGGCTCACCAGGGGTTGGAGAGGTTAGGACTGGCAGTGTGGACAGCACGGTCTTTAGTTGCTCGAACGTCTCCTGGGCCTCGGTGGTCTAGGTGAAGCGGTCGGATTTGTGCAGGAGCCGGTAGAAAGGCATGGCCTTTTCTCCGAACTGAGAGATGAAATGGCTGAGCGCCGCCAAACACGCGGTGAGCTTCTGGACTCCCTTGGCGTTGTTGATGGGCCCGAGATTGCGAATGGCGGTGATCTTCTTGGGATTGGCCTCGATGCCGTGCTTGGAGATGATGAATCCAAGCAGCTTGCCAGAGGGGACGTCGAACACACACTTTTCGGGATTAAGCTTGACGCGATACCTTCGGAGGTTGGCAAATGTCTCTTCTAGGTGTTCGATGAGGATGTCGTCGATGTAGACTTCCAGATTTCGACCTAGCTAGCTGTGGAATCACTTCTGCATGCAGTGTTGATACGTGGCGCCTGCATTCTTGAGTCCGAACGGCATGGTGACGTAGCAGAATGAACCGACCGGTGCGATGAAGGATGTGGCCGGCTAGTCGAAGCCGCGCATAAAGATCTGATGGTACCCGGAGTACGCATCGAGAAAACTAAGAGTCTCGCAGCCGGCGGTGGAGTTGATCACTTGATCTATGCATGGCAAAGGAAACGGATCCTTTGGGCACACCTTATTGAGATTTATGTAGTCAATGCACATCCTTCATTTTCCATTCTTCTTCTTAACCATTACAGGATTGGCCAGCCACTCGAAGTGATAGACCTCTTGAATGAACTTGGTGTCTAGCAGCTTGGTTATCTCTTCTCCGATGGCCCGATGTTTCTCGTCATCGAAACGTCAGAGCCGTTGCTTCACTGGTTGGGACACGGGAAGGATGTTGTGAGAGTGCTCGGCAACCTCCTTTGAGATGCCTGGCATGTCAGAGGGTGCCCAGGCGAAGACGTCCTGATTCCGGATGAGAAAGTCGACGAGTGCACTTTTCTATTCGCTGGAGAACGCAGTCCCGATACTGGCCTTCTTGGCCGGCTCAGAAAGGTCAAGGACGATCTCCCTAGAGTTGTCAGCGGGCTCGAAAGATGCAGAGGTAGAAGCCTTGGAGTCGAGGGCCGGAGTTGACCTCTTGGTCTTTCGAATCTTTTCAAACTAGCCCGACCCCGCACTCAAAGTTATCTGCGGATGGTTCTCCGGTCAGTGACCCCACACAGTATCGCAGCTTGGCTGGTGCACTGCAGTACTTGACATTCACCCGTCCTGACATCGCTTATGCGGTCCAACAGATTTGCCTCTTCATGCATGATCCTCGTGAGCCACATTTTGCTGCCCTTAAGCGCATTCTACGCTACTTCAGGGCACATTATCTCTCGGGTTGACTCTACATCGTTCTTCGCCTGGTGAGCTTGTTGTCTACACTGATGCTGACTGGGCTGGCTGCCCTGATACTCGTCGCTCGACCTCTGGTTATGCAGTGTTCCTCGGAGACAACTTGGTGTCCTGGTCCTCCAAGCGTCAGCATACAGTCTCCTGGTCAAGTATCGAGGCCGAGTACCGTGCTGTGGCTCATGGTGTTGCTGAAGCTACTCGGCTGCGCCAACTACTCCTCGAGATTCGCCACCCGCCTCGCCGTGCCACTCTGATTTACTGTGACAACATCAGTGCTGTGTATCTCTCCAGCAATACTGTGCAGCATCAGCGAACGAAACATGTTGAGATTGATCTCCACTTTGTTCAGGAGAAAGTTGCCCTCGGTCATGTTCGGGTACTTCATGTTCCTACTACATCTCAGTACGCCGACATTTTCACCAAGGGTCTTTCTACCTCTGTATTTCAAGAGTTTCGGTCCAGTCTGAACATTTGCCATGCTCCCGCTCCGACTGCGGGGGAGTGTTAGCACAATGTAATTATGGTAGGTCTAACTATGGTAGGCGACCTTGCTTAGTATGGTAGGCGTCCTTGATTTAGGTTCCCTTGTTTATGGTTGTAACCTAGGCTGCCTGCCTATATGTATTCGTGTGTACATGAATGGAATACGTACAACACTTTCACATCGGTCTCAAAAAAAGGTCCAGATGCTTCTTACACATCTACTTCACAAGCTCCTATATGGCCTCATGCTCAGATTAATTGGTCCACAGAACTCCTACCTAATTTATGGTTCTTCTCCTCATAACATGTTTTGACGTCGGGATTCAACTATCAAATCCTGCGCCACTAGGATTGGCTCTAAGGCGATCTTATGCTCTGGGTTCTGCAAATACTTCCTTAATTAAATACATGAAAAAAAATTATGTACCCCTCTCATGGATTCACGCAACTGCAAATGATAAGCTAAACTGCCTACTCGAGCAATAATCTCATACTTCTTAATGCCCATACTTGGTGCTAAAACTTATCTTCCCAATATTTCTTCTCATATTCTTAATTTCTCAAAGAGCATATCAAGGCAAACGAATATTTATTCTTTATGGTCAACTAATTAAGATCCTGGTAGTCCACCCATAGATCTTGCTATCATCCTTCTCCACAAATAACACCGTGTAAAAAAAAACTAAGTGGCTTGCCAGGTCTAGTTAAATCCTTCACAAGGAAATCCAATTGTCGCTTCAACCCCCTTGAGCCATCTGATATAGAGTCTAATGGATATATTGTTGCATACCATGAATCAAGTTTATTTCAAAAGTATCAACCCATGCAAGCGGAATATCTAATATTGCTCATCCAGAAACTCATTAGGGTAATGACACAGACTCGTACGCACTCTACTCTCAAGGTAGGCTTCACCACTATTCATCAAAGCAAAGAAATTCCAAGTTTTTTTTCAGCAATTTAGGGATAAATAATATAGTCAGCAATTTAGAGAATACTCCATAGCACTTCCTATAAAGGTCACCTCTCTATCCAAAAATGCATGCAAGTCAGCAACTTGTTATTGAAAAAAAATATTGCAAGAATGAAGTCAAATACATCAACTTAACCACTAGATTAGACACAAACCCATAAATAACCTTCAAGGTATGCCATAACAATTTCCAGCAACCTCAAAGCTAGAATGAATTAAATTTCTCGACCAATCAGGCATTGTAACTCAAGAATAATACAAGTATAAGCTATAAGCCCCAACAAATAAATTATTTGCTTCATATAAGAAAATATATCATTCAACTAATTCGCTTAGGAGTATGTGGTATAATCTCACTATTAAACATGTAGACAATTATGCTAAATTCACTTGGGTCCAGATCATTACCTTTAAGGCCACTAAAAAAACATATACTAGTCAGACAAGGTCAGAAAGCCTCTACGGCTTCATATTATGTTTTAAACATGTAAACTGACATCAGGCACAACAATAGGTTCACGCATCAAATCTTTGGGAGGTAACAAGCACCTACTGTTTAGCAGAAGGGATAAAAACATCTTTAGGAACCTCTCTGAACTCCACTTTAATCTTATGACTAGCACAAAATGGAGAGAATTAATTGCATGGAAAGATGGTACCCCAAAGTAAGGTAAGGCTGAAATAACGTTACAAAAATCAAAATCTTATAGGACAAGGCACTCAATGACCCCACCAATCTGATATGTCAAGGGCAAATAGTTTCAATGTACAACATGGCGGCCAATCCAGCTGCCATTTAACTAGATCCTTTGAATATAGATAGTTCGGTCAACCTAACACTCAGGCGACTTCACCTAACAAAGCTGATTATTTACAAGATTCCAAACTTATTCTTGGTTTCTACGTACCAAAAGAACACCAAAGATCTCTGCTTCTCAACCAAAGATGGCTACAATAAAAAAAAGCGCAACCATAAATGATAGCATCACAGATGAATACAATCAACTACATGTACGAGTCAAACTAGGCAGTAAAAAGACATAGGAAAAAAATGAACTCCCTTCCTATAAGTACAAGTGTGTCAAGTTTTAAGTTAAAGTTTAACATACAAATTACACTGAGAACCTAAAACCTAGGCTCGGAATACCAACTGTAACACCCCAGAAACCACAAACACCCTGGGGTGTCACTAAGACCACAAAACGACCAAGGAATACTCTAAGTAAAAGAAAATTGACAGCATCTCCTCTAAATTTATAAGTGTCGGTGTTCTGACCACCGGCACAGTAAAATTTACGTAATCAGAGGGAGTATTCGTGCGCTCTTCATATTCAAATGGTCTAGTCTACGAAAGAGACTCAAAGATTAACCTGGTTCGGGCCGTGGCCGAGGCGTATAACTTCTATGACGACCGGATGGCCGGGTACCTCGCTTCAACCTTGCGATGGCCTCCGGCCTCTGCCGGCTGCTTGGCATAACGGACGAGTGACAAGCCCTCTTCGACAATTTGTACCTGATGAAGTGTCAGGTAAGCCTGAACATTTAAAGTTTCTTAGTCAAACCTATTTGTTGCGATGTTGAATGTTGTTGTTTGCAGGCGAAATCTTGCCCCGACCGTGGGTCAACCTCCACGAGGCTATGCTCTGCAAGCCGAGGTCGACGCTCTTCGGGCGGAGCTGGAGAGGACCCGAGCCGGTTGGGACGCCTCAAAGGACTCCGCGATCCAGTTGCACCACCAGCCCAATGCCGCCCGAGAGGCAAGCCGCATCTCGCTCGATGAGGCCAACCGGGCACGTATGGACGCTGTGACGGCGCGGTCGGAAAACCGGAGGCTCTCCTTCGACCTCACCTCCGCGCAGGAAACAATCGCAAGTAAGTTAGCTAGCAGGTTTTTAGCTTTACCATATTGAAGGTCGGGGTCGGATCCCGACTGAAGACTTGTTCTTTTTGTAGAGCTCCGGAGACAGACCGTCCAACACGACGTGGAGGTGCGGCGCCTTAAAGACCTCCTGGCCCATGCTGATGGGGCCCGCCAGAGGGCCGAGTCCACCGCCAAAAGGGCCTTGGAGGAGCGCCAGCGAGCCTTCGAGCAGCAGGACCTGCTTGACTCGGAGCGGGCCGTCGCAGAGGTCTAAGAGGCACGTTTGGTTGCCGAGGTCGAGGTCGAGAGACTTCGGGCGGAGCTGAACGAGGCCAAGGGCCTTGTCGAAGCCGTGGCAAAAGAGCGGGATGGTAAGTGTCGTACCTTTTTGGTTATTGATTGGTCTTGGGGTCGGTCGTTTGATAGTATGTTTGCTGCAGCTCTGGTCGGTGAGCTCTGACCCTTGAGATCCGCGGGCCGACACCTGCTCCATCGGGTCTTCGCTGGCGTGCACGGAAACTCTCTCTCGACAGAGTTTGTGACGCACATGCTGCAGCAGCTCTCGGGCATCATCGTCGATGAGGTGTTTATGGCGCTTGAGGACGGAGCCTCGCTGACCCTGGCGCTGACCAGCTCCCACTACCCGGACGCGGACTTTGGCCGGATCGTTGAGGGGTTTGCTTCCGGGTTGTCGGAGGAGGAGATGACGGCGCTCGAGGCCGAGATGCAGCCGTCGGCATGGGCGGTCGTCACCGACTTCAACGGGACAAAACTTCTTTGAGAGCGGTTCGGCCACCTTCCCCACGTGCAGCAGCGGCATCCTTAGTTATCTGAAGGAAGTAGTAGTATTTTGTATCCGATTGTGTAATGAACACAGATGTGCAAATACGCAAGTTTCCGCCCCTCTTTTGTGTTTCAATTTTTCGTAGTTAACGTTTCTCGAGTTCCGTTGGGCCTTGATCAAGCGATTAGGTCGGATATAGCTCGTAGGGTCGAGTGTTGAGCTCGATACAACCGTAGAGCATCACCAACACCTGGTCGGATCGTTAGCCGCGAGGAAAACTTGAACGAGAGTGCTTTCGTAACTTAGCACACCCGCGAAACTTGGCGCGGGTCGGGGGTTGGGCCCCGAGGAAACGGAGGGAGGCGCGGAGCCCTTTCGCGACACTAAGGCACGGAGCCTTAGAGTGTAGAAACGAGGCGCGGAGCCTTGTTGAGGCTAAGGCACGGAGCCTTACAACGTAGGAACGAGACGTAGAGCCTTGTTGAGGCTAAGGCACGGAGCCTTAGAACGTGGGAACGAGGCGTGAGGCCTGAGGGGTCGAATGCGAAGGGGTCGATCATTTCGGCCCCCAAGTAGGGACTCTGAGATTAGCCCCCGGGTAGTGAAGGGTAGATGAGTCGGCTGCGCTTCACTGCCAAAACATAGTTAGTGAAACAAGAGAATGCATAGAAACTTAGCTGATTTTATTATGCGTAGAAACAACGTAAGTTCTCGATGTTCCAGGCATGGGTTAGCTCCTTGCCGCCCTTGGTCGCTAACTTGTATGCGCCGAGCGCCTTAAAACTCGCTTGATTACATAACGACCCTCCCATGGGGGTGATAGCTTGTGGTGGTCGGTCTTATATTGCACTCTCTTGAGCACAAGATTGCCAACTTGAAGGTTCAACACCGTGCAGTCGTCGCAGACTTTGTTGGTACTTGACCGACCGTAGAATGGCGACACCGTACGCTTCGTCCAGCTGATCCAAAGCATCTTGCCACGCTGCTTCCAACCTTTCTTCATCGTTGGCTCAAACCCTTGTGGAGTCGTAGTCAAGGTCGGTCGATAGCACAGCTTCCGCTCTAAAGGTCATGAAGAAGGGGTGAACATCGTAGTTCTCTTGGGGGTCGTTTGTAAACCTCACAACACGGACGAGAGTTCTTTGACCCATCGCCCGGCCGCTTGCCTGACGGAGTCGTAGATCCGAGGCTTCAATCCTTGCAGCACCATCCCATTGGCACGCTCAACCTGACCGTTGGCCCTTGGATGGACGACGGAGGCGAAGTCGAACCAGGTGTGGTACGCCTCGCAAAATTCCTGAAAGATGTGACCAGTAAACTGCGTACCGTTGTCGGTGATGATGGAGTGTGGCTCTCCAAAGCGGCAGATGATATCGCTGATGAACTCGACAGCCCGAGTGGAGCTGATGCAGGGGGTCGGCTTCGCCTCGATCCACTTGGTCAACTTGTCGACGGCGATGAAGAGGTGGGTGAAGCCCCAGGAGCTGGTAGAAAAGGTCCGAGGACATCGAGTCCCTAGACCACAAGGGACCATGTGATCGGAATCATCCGGAGCTCCTGGGCCGGCAGGTGAGTCTGTCGGGCGTAGAACTGACAGCCTCTGCAAGAGCAAACGAGTTTTTCGACGTTGGAGACCGCTGTGGGCTAGTAAAACCCTTGGCGGAAAACTTTCCCGACCAAGGTCCTCGGAACGGCATGATGCCCGCAAATGCCTGAGTGAATGTCGTCGAGGAGATGGAGACCCTCCGCCTGAGGGATGCAGTGCTGGATGACGCCACTGGGACTCCACTTGTAGAACTCATCATCGATGATGACGTAGGCCTTGACCAGTCGCGAAACCCGTTGGGCCTCATTGGTGTCGGCTGGAAGTGTGGCGTCTTGTAGGAAGGCGTAGATGTTTTGAGACCAGTCGAGGTCTGCTCGTCGACCGTCGCCTCGACCTGGGGGTCGACGGCATTATCTTTGAGCTTGATCGTTGGCTTGGAGAGGACTTCAAGGAAGATGTCGTCAGGGACCGGATCCCGCCCCGAGGCCATCCGGGTGAGGGTGTCGGCTGCTTCTTTGTCGTGACGTAGAACGTGATAGAGCTCGAGCCCATCGAACTTGTCTTCAAGCTTGCGAACATTCTGGCAGTAAGCCTCCATCTTGGAGGCAGGGAAGTGGATTTGCAGTACATACGAGAACTTGTCTCCCTTGGGAGAGATGAGAACAACGCCAGCCCCCGAGCCCTACAGCTGACAAGAGCCGTCGAAGAATATAGTCTAGTGCTCGAGGTCAGTGGGATCTGGTGGTTCTTGTGCCTTGGTCCACTCAACGATGAAGTCAGTGAGGGTCTGAGACTTGATAGCTTGCCGAGGCATGTAGGTGATGTTGTGGCCCATGAGCTCCATAGCCCACGTGGCGATGCGCCCAACCACGTCTTTGCAGTTGATGATCTCCTCGAGAGGGAAGCTTGTCACCACTCGGATGGAGGGGCTATTGAAGTAGTGACGAAGCTCGCGGTGGTGATGACGATCGCGTAGAGGTTCTTCTCCACTTGAGTATATCGGGTCTTGGTGTCGGCTAGCACCTCGCTGATGAAGTAGACGGGCCGTTGGACCTTCAAGGCCTGACCCTCCTCTAGTTGCTCGACGACGAGGACAGTTCTGACGACCTTAGTGGTTGTGGAAATGTAGAGGAGTAGTGGCTCACCAGGGGTCAGCGAGGTTAAGACTGGCAGAGAAGACAGCATAGTCTTTAGTTGCTCAAAGGCTTCCTGGGCCTCGGTGGTCCAGGTGAAGCGGTTGGACTTTTGAAGGAGTCGATAAAAACGCATGGCCTTGACCCAGTCAGGAGATGAAATGGTTGAGGGCCGCCAGACACCCAGTGAGCTCTTGGACACCCTTGACGTTGTTGATGGGTGCGAGGTTGCGGATGACGGTGATCTTCTCGAGATTGGCTTCGATGCCGCGCTCGGAGATGACGAACTCGAGGAGCTTGCCAGTGGGGACGCCAAAGACGCACTTTCTGGGGTTGAGCTTGATGCGGAACATCTGAAGGTTGGCAAAGGTTTCCTCTAGGTCTTCAATGCGGCCAGCCACTTGCCGAGTCTTGATGATGATGTCGTCGACGTAGACCTCTAGATTCCGACTCATCTGGTCGTGGAAGCACTTCTGCATGCAACGCTGATACGTGGCGTCGGCATTCTTGAGGCGAAGGGCATGGTGACGTAGCAGAACGAGCCAAAGCGCGTAATGAACAACGTAGCCGGCTGGTCGGTGTCGTGCATGGATATTTGATGGTACCCAGAGTACGCATCAAGAAAGCTAAGGGTTTCGCAGCCGGCAGTGGAATCGACCAACTGATCTATGCGCGGCAAAGAAACCGAATCCTTTGGGCATGCTTTGTTGAGACTCGTGTAGTCAACGCACATTCTCCATTTCCCGTTCTTCTTCTTAACCATCACAGGTTGGCCAGCCACTCAGGGTGGTAGACCTCTTCGATGAACTTAGCTTCAAGCAGCTTGGCGATTTCCTCCCCAATGGTGCGGTGCTTCTCATCGTCGAAGTGTCGGAGTCGTTGCTTCACCAGTCGAGAGCCGAGAATGATGTTCAAAGAGTGCTCGGTGACCTCCCTCGAGATGCCTGGCATATCAGACGGTGCTCAGGCAAAGACATCTCAATTCTAGACGAGGAAGTCGATGAACGCACTTTCCTATTTGTCAGAAAGCGATGTCCCGATCCTGGCTTTCTTGGTCGAGTCGGTGCTGTCGAGGAGGATCTCCTTGGAGTCGAGAGTTGCAGTTAGCACCTGGGACTTGCAGATCTCTTCTAGTTGGGTCGACCCTGCGAGGGCGAAAGCTAGCTCATAGCTTTCTTGCTCGCAGGCGAGAGCGTGCTTGAAGCAGGATGTCACAGTAATGACGCTTTTGGGCCCCGGCATCTTGAGCTTAAGGTTGACATAGCTGAGGATGGCCATGAACTTGGCGTAGGCGGGTCGGCCGAGGATGACGTGGTAGACGTCGGAGAAGTCAACCACTTCGAAGGTGAGCCTCTCCATCCTGAAGTTGTCGCGGTCGCCGAAAGGGACTGGCAAGGTGATTCGATCCAGGGGCACCGCGCTACCGCCGGGGATGACGCCATAAAATGGAACATTGCTCGGACGGAAGTCGGACTCTGAGAGCTTTATGGCCTTGAAGTTGTTGATGTAGAGGATGTTTAGGGTGCTGCCTCCATCTATGAAGACTTTGGTCAGATGCGTGGTGCCGATGATCGGATCGAGCACCAGGGGCTGACGCTCCGGCTGAGGCACGTAGTCGGGGTGGTCGGATCTGTCGAAGGTGATCGAGGCATCTGACCACTTGAGGTAGGTGGGCGCTGTTGGGTCGGTAAAATTGTCCTCCCGTCATGTCTGCTTCTGGTGGCACTGTGACTCATAAGCCACCGGCCCGTCGAGGATCATTAGGCAGTCCTCTGGCTCGAGAAAGGCGTTGTCGGTGTTACCTCGGCCTACATCACGGGAGGGTCAGGATTTTGAGACTGACGGCAGTCGGGTCAGAAGTGACCTCTGTAGAAGGCTCGCATGAGGTGGCAATCCCGCAAGGTGTGCTTGACGGGGGTTGCGTAGTTGGTACAGATCTTGTCAAGCATCTTTTCGAAGTGGTTGTTGTGGTCAACCAGCTTCTTTGCTTGGGGTCGAGGCGACCGCTCGGTGATGCCCATGAACTCCTCGTCGTGTCGGCGGCTCTTCTGCTTCTTGCTGCTCGAGCTGCCCCCTTCCCGACCGTCCCTGCGGTCGAAGCGTCGGTCGGAGCGGTTGTCATTCTTGCGGTCGGCCTTGGACTTCTCCTTGTCCTTGGTTTGATCCCGATCGAAGTTGGCTTGGACAGCCTCCTCCTCGGTGGCGAAGGTGGTGGCGATGTCGAGAAGGGCGCATGCTATTCGAGGGTTTTTACACCCCAGCTTGTGGATGAGCGCCTTAGACGTCATGCCACAGGTGAAGGCGTTGATGACGTCGACATCGCTCACATCGGGCAGCTCGTTTCGCTTGCGCGAAAAGCGCTGGATGTAGTTGCGGAGCAACTCGCTGGGGTTCTGCTTGCAGTTCTTCAGATCCCAAGAGTTATCCAGGCGGGTGTAGGTCCCCTGAAAGTTACCGACAAAGACGTGGCGGAGGTCGAACCAGTCGTGAATGCTGCCCCTAGGAAGATGCTCGAGCCACCCCTGGCCAAATCGAACAGGAAGAGTGGTAGGTACTGGATGACGATTAGGTCATCGACGCCACCGGCTCTGCACGCAAGATGATAATCCTCAAGCCAGTGGATAGGGTTGGTCTCACCAGTGTATCGGACAATGTTGGTCGGAGTGTGGAATCTCTGAGAAAAAGGTGCTCTTCGGATGTGGGAACCGAACGCTCGGGGCCCGACCTCATCAGGACTGAGGCTTCGAACATGGTCGTAGCCGCGTCGACGGCAGAGACGGTCGAGAGACCGCTCTCGCCTGGACTCGGCGTTGCGCTCGCTCCTGGCTTGCTTCCACGCGTCAATCGTGTGATGAGCGTCACGGTGGTCTTCGAGGCGCTAGCGAACGTTGCCAGCCAGAGGGTAAGGATCACGCGCCTCAGTCCGACCGCGGCTGCTATCGCGGGCCGGACTCCGACGATCGACGTTCGGCAGGTGGGAACTGTGCGCCTCGAAGTGCTGCCGAAGAGAGGGTTCAGGCTGTTGAAGCGCTCCGTCGAGGTAGACACGTAGACGGTCGTAGGTTTCCTTGAGCATGGGGTTGTCGGGCGTGGCAGATTCGTAGAGGACGTAAGCTGTGGCCACCAGATTCTCGTACGGCGTGTCAAAGGCGAGCGTGCCGCCATCCATTATCAACTAATAAGTGGACTGGGCCCGGGCTCGGGCGCCACCGCTCATCACAGCGGCACCCTTGCCCTAACCATCGCCCCCGGTCGCAAGCTTGCACCGAAGAGCGTCTTCGATGACAGAAAGAGCGCGACGGTGCGGAGAAGAGTCATCGTCAAGAGTCTTGCCGGGGGTATCGACTTCTGTGGCCTTGTTAGGCAGTAGCGTGAAGAACTCACGAGACGGGTCATGGCCCAACACATCGTGAGGCAGACGGCGAGGCGAACGACGCCGAGGCGAACGCCGCTTGCGCGGGGTCTGAAGGTGAAGCTCGCCGCCGTTGTCGGCAACGAAATCAAGGCTTTCGTAGCGAAAGGTTTGGCTAACAGCGAAGGTGGGGATGCTCCACGATTGACCATCACGAGCGATGGCAACAGCAAAACCCCGGAAGAACAGGCAAAAATTGGAGCCATCGAAAAGCGAAGCGAAAACGCACAACGAAAAACCCCCTACCTAGCATGCCAACTGTCGATGTTCTGATCACTGGCACAGTAAAATTTACGTAATCAGAGAGAGTATTCGTGCACTCTTCGTATTCGAATGGCCTAGTCTACGAAAGAGACTCAAAGATTAACCTGGTTCAGGCCGTCGAGAGGCGTAATACCCTACGTCCAAAGACGTGAGATCAAATCGTATGAACTCAAGAACACGAGTACAATGCGGAAGGGCCTTGGCTCCATCAAGAACCCTAGCTCGCGTAGGTGGATGTGGTTACAATGGGGTGGCTTGAATACAACTTGGCTAACTTCACTTCACTTGTTCTCCTATTGTCTTTCTTCACTCTTCTTCCTCTCTTGTGTCCTGTTCGCTTAATGCCCTATGGTACCACTTTTATAGGGGTTGGACTGGGGGCACCAACTTGACGCCAACGGAACCTGCTGGCCCTCCGCCAGATGGGGCCTTGGTTGTCGCCTGAGTTGATCGCCAGGCGCCCGCTGGCGCCGGTGCAGTTGGACAGTGGCCTTCGTACATTCTTTGTTCAATCGTGGGGACAAAGGATATTTTTTCATCTTGCTTTACCGATCGCTTGGCTGCTTTACCAACTTCTAGAACGCTTCATCTCCCGGTAAGGTTGCTTTATCTCCTGTTGTACGTTGACAGGAATCTCTGCGGCTGTTAGTGGTTGGTTGTTAAGGCGGTGCCCGACTCTCGAGGGTCGGGTTAGAGCATTGGCTTCTAGCCATTGGCGGGCTGAATCTTGTTGTCACGTAGCTTTGACCTTTCGTCAGTCAGGCTTGGACGCTTGCTAGGTTTCGATCCCTAAGGTCGGGGCGTTCTTGGCAGAATATGAACCTTCGTGGGCCGTAGTTTGTAGATGGGCCTTTGGGTAGAGGCCGGATCCGTAAGTACTCAAGGTATACTATCTCGACAATAAGCATCATGGAAGCAGAATAATAATAGTTATAAATAATTTAATTAATAGAAATAGCCTATCAAAAGACTGAATACGGCCAAAGGAATAAGTCAGTCTCCACATTACTAAGCAAACATCCTCACAATTTGTTAAATCTAACTTGATCAAATGATTAAAACACTAGGATAATATGAAGATTGTGGTGTGCAACTACTCCCCTTCCCTTCTTAGCAATCATCAAGCACCTGGAAAGCAGAATGCAAGGGTGAGATGAAACATCTCAGCAAGTAAATTATTTTGACAAGCTATTAAATTACATGTTGATTAACAATAATTTAAATGTTTCCATATTATAATAAGAGTAACATAAAGGAAGTTAACTCTTCATGAAGGCAACACAATCCACAACTTCTGCACAAATATCCACAATATAAATAATATCATCTTCACTTCCATCAATGCATGTGAATGCAAATAATAATAACTTCACCTCATAAATGTATATGAATGCAATGCCATGTTCACTTTTACATCCCACCCCTCCTTGGGAATGTAGATATGTACCGGTACAATCGTAACCATAGGTTAATAATGAACTTCATATGCAATGCAATGCAATGACCATGATATGCTTCACTCATAGTGAGAAGGCATTCACCACATCAACTTCATTTATAATAAGAATATATCAGCCACTTCATAATTTATAGTGAGATTTTATCCACCACATCCACTTCATTCATAATATGATAAAGTGAATCCAAAAAAAGCAAGAATAAAAGAATCATATATAACGATATACAATATAAATCATACTTATGGTTGTATCATTCAGGATATAGAGATGTAGGTGATAAAATAGCAAGTCAAAACGGTAGCAAACCACCCCTACATTTACTTGCCTCTTTACCAAAGAATATTAAAAGTACTACGGACGATCCAAAGTATCGCATGCCACCTGTTTTGCAACATACAATTTAATTATACACTCAACAAAGATATACAAGTAAAGAATAGTGTATTCCTACACCCAAACCCACTGAATGGCAAGATTGACCAAGCATGATATTCACATATATCATTGGTGACGCTTCTCTTTTCTTTAATATTTAAATTCACAAAGATATAGTATTATTGCAACCACCCAACGCCTAACTTTGGGATTTCATTACTGCTAAACCATCCAACAAAACACTTTGTTTAGATACTCTATGGAAAAATCAAAACGGATACTAAAAATACTTTCATACTGATCTAGAGAAAACAGGAAACTAGAACTGAAAAAATGGAAATCTGACAAAAGTTCGGAATAGAACTGAATGACAGTAACATTCAGAAATGAATATCTACCAGAATACTCAATGTAAAAATGCAAATAAATACTCGTTAGAAAGTTCTCAAGATTATCTACAACTTTTATTATTATCAGATTCTAATTCGACCTCTAAGTTACTCAAAATGTAATCGATCTGTATAGTACGTCTTCTGAAAACTCTATCAAAGAACAGCAATGACAGCTGAACTTCGGAAGGCCACAACTTCAGGAAATACTCCACGGAAAAATGCATATAAATGACCGCTGGAAAGGTACTGAAATCATCTACAAGTTCAGTTATTGACCCATAGTCCAATTCCTAACTGATTTATGGCAGATTAGAAAATAAACTTGCTGCCCTACCACACGTGTTTCTTTTTCTTTCCTTTAGTCCTGTTGTCCTCCTCTCCCGACTCTGTCCTCACCAGCAGCTGTAGCAGCAGGTCAAGGCAAGCGGTGGCACAGCAAAACTGCAGTGCGCTGCACCCTGCGTGTGGACGGCAGGCACGTGGGCAGCAGGGTGGCTTGGCAAGCGGCGGGAAGCAGCGAACTGGGTGCAGCCATGCGCTGAAGCAGTGACCGGCACGAGCTGATGGGCAGGCGGCGGCGTGGAAAGCACAAGGGAAAAAATTAGGGTTACTAATGAATTTGTGGAGAGAATTATATAGGATGGGCTTTTGCTAGGCTTGTATTTTATTTTGGGTCGTTACATCCCGCCAGGTCTGCTTCTAATGACGCCAAGATTTGTAGGTCATTTCCTACCGAATATCATGAGCCAGTCTTCCGGCTCGAGGAGGGCAGTGTTGGTGTCGCCCTCGGCTTCCTTGGCAGGAGACTCGGGACAAGGAGTTTAACGAAAGTCAGGCTGGAACCTTTGAAGAACTGCTTCATCAAGTAGCAGTCCCGAAGGCTGTGCTTGACAGGGGTCGAGTGGTTGGTGCTGGGTTTGTCGAGCAGCTTCTCGAAGTGATTGTTGTGGTCGGCTGGCTTCTTTGCCTGGGTTCGGAGCTGTCGCTCGGTGACACCATGAACTTGTCGCCACGCTATTGGTTCTTCTTGGGCCTCTTGCAGCTCGAGCCGCCCTTGACCGTTCGTCCCTGCAGTCTGAGTGCCAGTCAAAACGGCTGTCGGTCTTGTGGTCGGGCTTGGACTTCTCCTTGTCCTTGACCCGATCTCAGTCGAAGTTGGCCTGAACGGCCTCCTCCCTAGTGGCGAAAGTGGTGGCGATGTCGAGAAGGGCGCGTGCCATCAGCGGGTTTTTACACCTTAGCTTGTGGACAAGCGCCTTGGATGTCGTTTTATAGGTGAAGGCGTTAATGACATCAACGTCGCTCATGTCGGGCAGCTCATTCCACTTCCGTGAAAAGCGTTGTATGTAGTCTCAGAGCGACTCACCCGACCTCTGCTTGCAGTTTTTGAGGTCCCAAGAGTTACCTAGGAGAGTGTAGGTCCCTTGTAAATTGCCAGCGAAGATTCGCCGGAGGTCGGACTAGTCATGGATGCACCCCTCGAGAAGGTGCTCGAGCCACCCTCTGGCCGAGTTGAATAAGAGCGGTAGATACTGGATGGCGAACAAGTCGTCCATGCCCTCGGCTCTGCAAGCATGACAATAATCTTCGAGCCAGTAGGTCTGGTTGGTCTCACTAGAGTATTTGACGATGTTGGTCGAGACGCGGAATCTCTGAGGAAACTTGGCTCTCCGGATCTGGGTCCCGAACGCTCGGGGCCCAACCGCGTCAGGGCTGAGACTTCGGAGATGGTCGTGGCTGCGTCGACGGTCATGACGGTCAAGAGTTCATTCGCGCCTGGACTCGGCGTAATGCTCGCTCCTGTCTCGCCACCTAGCGTTGATGGTGTGGCATACGTCGCAACGTTCCCCAAGGCGCTGGTGGATGGAGCCGACCGCGACAGAGGGTCTCATGCGTCGGTTCGGCCGCCGCGGCTGTTGCAGGCGGGACTTCGTCGCTCGGCTTGCAATCGCTGGGTGCTGCGGACCTTAGAGTGCTGCGGTCGGAGTGACGGCTCGGGTTGCTGAAGCGTGCCATGGAGGTAGACCCGCAGACGCTCGTAAGTCTCCTTGAGCATGGGGTTGTCCGGTGTGGCGGGCTTGTCGAGGACGTAGGCCACTGCCGCCAGGTTCTCGAGTGGACTGTCGAAGGTGGGCATGCCGCCATCTAAGTTATGTTGGTATGTGGATTGCGCCCGGGCTCGGGCGCCTGCGCTGGTCGCGGCGGCACCCTTGCCCAGAGCATCTTTCCCAGCAGCGGTTTGGCACCAAAGGGCTTCCTCGACGATGAAGAGGGCACGATGACGTGGAAAGGCATCGCTGTCTGAGGTTTCATCAAGAGTCTTCTGCTCTGAGGCCTTGGGAGCCTGCAACATGAAGCACTCCCGAGCCGGGGCGTGGCCCAGCACAGCGCGAGTCGGACGAGGCACGCGCCGCTTGCACGCGGCCTGGAGGTGAAACTCGCCCCCGTTGTCGGTGATGAAGTCCAGGCTTCCAAAGCAGAAGGCCTGGTCGGCAGCGAAGACGAGACGCTCCATGATCGACCATCACGGGTGATGGCAACCGTGAAACTCCCAAAATGAAGGTGAGAGATCGAGGTCTCTCCCACCAGAGCGAAAGTGGAAGCCATCAAAAAGCAAAGCGAAAAGGCACCATGAAACTTCTCTACCTGGCACGTCAACTGTCGGTTTTCTGACCATCGACACAGTAAAATTTAGGTAATCGAGAGAGATTTGGTGTGCTCTTTGTACTCGAAATGGCCTAGCCTAAGAAAGACTCGAGAGTTAACCTGGTTCCGGCCGCCTCGGCGGCGTAATATCCTACGTCCAAGGACGAAGTGGATGTATCGTATCAGTTCAAAACAGGAATACAGTGATGGAAGGGTCTCTGCACGAGGGAGGGCCCTTATGCTCGTGGGTGGTGTGTGTGAACTAGAACTGAATGATCTGTCGACTAACGTCCCCGGTGCCCCAAGGGTCGGACCGGGGTTACATGGCTTGGTGCCTACGGTATTCGACGGCTCCCTGACAGGTGGGGCTATTATCTTCTGCGAGGTTGATCCTCTGGCGCCTGCTGGCATCGGAGCAGACATTCGGCGTTCTTCGATCGTCCTTCTGTCCTTTGTCGGGGGGAGGGGGGAACAAAGATGGCTTTACCTCCCGGCAGGCAGCTTTATCTGTCGCCGGAACGCTTTACCTCCTTGTGTACTGCTTTACCGCTTTGTCTGGTTGCTTTGCCGTCTTCTGGGCAGCTTTACCTTCTTTCGTACGTCATCAGGAATCTTTGTGCTTGTCAGATACGACCGTTGAATCCTTGTCATCGTGTGGCTCTGACCTTGTCATGGTCAGAGAGTTTGGCTGTTGGGGACCAGACGGTACCTTTTGGCAACCTCGACCTCGGGTGGTCGGGCAGTCCTTTCGGTTCATCAGGTTATGAGGCTCTTCATGGACCGTAAGCTAGGTCATGGGCCATACTCATGAATCTAGGCCTTCGCATCTATTCCGAGCCTTTAGATGCCCGGGGTATATAATCCCGTTAGTTAAGAATCATTCTTAGTATGAATTAAGTGAATACATATAAATTAACTAATTCTTGTTCATGAAAAATTTAACTAGGATGGGAACGAAACCTAGTATGTACTTGTTTTTTTTTTTTTGGCTTCCGTGACTTGGTTTCCTTTTATAAGGTAGGAGGTGTATTTTTATTCTAAGTCATGAAGAAATATAGATATAGACCGGATTTTATTCCCATTCTATTAAAATTTTTCCTAAATAAGTATTAATTGATTTGGCATAATTGACTTATTTCATAATAGGAATCAATCCTAGTGGGGAATTATTCCCGGGCTGTAACCCTAAGTTGGAACATTATATATAGATTGATCCGTTGTATAGAAAAAATTAGTAACCGATATCCTGTTGAATGTTTCTCGTGCAGACTTACAATTAGGCACCATGTCACAATGAGCAGCATCCTGATCCTCTCTTTCTTGCATCACAACAGGGACCTTTCACTAACACTAGCAGCATCTCCTGCTGGTTCCTGCCAGCGCCTTCCATCTGGGACAAGGATGTCAAACCCGCTGAGCGTCCACTCTGCCTCGACGTTCTCGCTAACGTATATCTCGGTGCCGACGTCGAGCGACGTCCACCTCCTCCTCGCCGGCGGCGTCCCGGGATCCTGGTAGAAGTACAGCGCGTGAGACAAGGCGCCAACATCGAGCTCCCAGGCTCTGGGGTCGCCGACCCATCCCTGCCCTTTCGCTGCCGGGTACCCGAACTCCTGCCACACCGGGTGCGGCACGATCTGCAGAATCTCCTGCGGCTGCGGGTTGCTGTAGGCGTCGCAGTAGGTGGTGGGCTGCTCGGCGTGGCGCGCGTTGCCCGGGGAGCAGTAGACGTGGTAGGCGGCGTAGGGGAACCGCGCGGCGTCGGCGCGGTGCACTCGGGTGCCGTTCCGGAACGTGTGCCACGGCGGGCACTCCTCGAGCCGCGACGGCGTGCACCAGGACGGCGTCGCCGGGTTGATGATCATCTCGCTGTACCGCGTCACGTCCGTCGCCGCGTCGCCGTCGCAGGGACGCCCGTCGTTCTTCCAGCAGCTGCCCATGTCCATCAGGTAGAACTGGCTGTTGGGGCCGCCGCCCTGCTTCACGTCAAGCGTAACGCGCACCTTGAAATCCGGCGACTCCGGCACCTGACCGACACCGTCACCAACCATTAGCGTGAACCCATCTTGGTCGGAACAAAAGCAGAGCTCACGCGAAAAGCAGAGGTACTGGAAAGGAAAAAAAAAAAAACTCACTATCTTGGTCATGCCTCTGGTGTCGTAGTGATACCCGCCGGAGAATCCTCTCGTGGCGTCGGACCGCAGGTACAGCATCAGCCACGGGTACTTCCGCGACGTGCGCAGCTTATGGTGGAACTTCCACCCACCGCTCCCGGCCACCTCCTTCTCCCACGTCACCGAGTAGTACGACACGTCGCCACTCTCAAGATTCGCCGCCGCGTCCAGATCATAACTGCCGAACAACCGGCCGCGCAGCCACCGGCCGGCGGCGTCGAGTGCCGTCCGGTTGTGGAACACCAGCGGCTGGTTCATGCACCCGGCGCCGCCGTGGCAGGGAAACCGTGACGTCTGCGGGAACGGGCGCGCCGGGCGGCCGTTCTCCGGGCAGATGGCCGCGGTGGTGTCCAGGTTGCCGTTCTTCAGCATCACCATCCAGAACTGCCACGGCGCCGGGCGGTCCGCGACCTCGCACAGGTCGCCGAGGTACAGCTCCTTCGCCGCCGCGTAGCGATCGACGTCGGTGACCGTCGAGTTCGCTGGTCTTCCAGGGAACGGGTCCCCCGCGCCGAGGCTGTTGTCGGCGTCAGACACCCGGTGCACCACCTCGTACACCGATTGCCCGTGCTCGTCCTCGCTGGTCTCTGCAAAGATTCATCCTTCTGTTGAGTAATCGAATATCCCACTCGCGAATCCAGCGTTATCAAACTCGGCATCGGATTCTAATGTAGAGTATGTGCTAGAAGGTACAAACAAGGCCAGAGCGTAACGGATCGACCGAGATCGAAGCAGTCTGCGCCGCGAGGGCTGCCCATGCCGGGAGCCTCCTGGCCGACCTCGTTGCAGAAGTTCCAGGCCTCCCATGCCACGCGGAGGCCGTCGCGCCGCATGCCAGGGTCCCCAACAGCGGAGACGTAATCGTCGCCGTCATTAGCACTGATGGCATGAGCTGTCAGGCAGGACACGGCGATGAGGAAGCGGGTGACCGCGGCCGGCCACGCCGCCATCGGGGGGGGGGGGGGGGGGGGGGGGGGGGGGAGACGGGCTGATTGTTGGACCGCAGATCGGATCAAGAAGCTAGTAAAGGTTAATGGAGATGAGGACGAGAGGACACGGTGGGTAGCACTGTAGCAGGGCGCGGCGGCGGGCTCCAGTGTCCGAGCTGAACTGTGAGTGGACAAGACAAGGTGGGTGGGTTGTTGGGAAATCGACAAATTGGTCTGGTGCACGGGAAGCTCAGTGACCAAGCCTGTCATGCGTCATGTGTTCACGGCCACACGTCTCTGAATGAGTCCAGCCGGCGCCGCTCACGGAACAGATTGTTATTTTTGCTGTTTCTATCTGTTCGTTTGTCCTTGGTCAGTTCCGGAGCCCGTTCGAATAGGTTGGCAGACTCTAAATAATTTTCGATCATTAAATTCCAAATTGCCACGTCGTAGCTGTGCCTCTTTTTTCCTTAAGCCGAGTTCACGTTTCTCTTTGGCTATTGCTGCAAACCAGAATGTGTGATTGCGAGGGAAAAGGAAGGCTTAACTCTAGAGAGAGAAATGGAAAGAAAGCATCCAAAAAATGGCCCATCGGTCCGTTCGATTGCCTGCTTGCACTTTGTTTGGTCTGTATTTAAGAGACAGGTTGAGATAACTAGACTCATCTCAGTCCGACCGAGTACGTGTAAAGTTGCTTTGTTTGATTAATTGTATCTGTCTAACGTAGCTGAGTGGAGACGCTGTTTGGTTGATAATATGAGTGGCGTCGTGTGGGACGAAATCTCCGAACGACGCACTCGACGGAAGCAGCCCAACTGACCGGTTATCCCACTGCCAGGCTGGGCTTACATGTCAGTGCTTGATCAAGCCAAGTTCTTGAGCGACATTTCTGTTTTTTATTTTGAGTCAAACTGTAAAATTGAAACTTGTACAGGTTTTGCCAATTGTAATGATTGCTTCTTCTATAATCTTATAAAAATCATCTCTATCTAGAGGATGCATTTTAGTCATGTTGTTGTATTTCAAATTTGTATGATCAATCAATTCAATAATGGTTACTATTCAGCATTCTCTTCACCTTTTTTTAAAAAAAAACCATCAAAGAATTTGAATTTTTGAACGAACGTTTTGGTACATGTACAACTTATACACCTATACACATAGAAGTTTTTTTATTTTATTTTTTTGAAACACCTACACTTGTGTGAGTTTGAAATGTACTTCATTTATCTAAATACCTATTAACTTGTAGGTGGTTTTCTAAAATCTGAACACAAATGCATGCAAATATATTTGCAAACAAATCCCCAAATATTGTAGAGGTTATTTTTTTTTTTTTGCTTTGAAACAGCACCACAACAAATTTGAGTTCAAAATTCATTATATTTTTGGAGATAAAAATGGAAAAAAATTCATATTCATTTTTATTCCACTCAAAGTATTATGATTTTGAAACTCAAAATTTGGTGTAATTTTGTAATATAGCTTTGCATAAGTAGTTTAATTTTGGTTGGTTTTTTATCCATGTAACACTGTAAAAGAATAGATTTAAATTGTCAAAATATGTCTTCCCTATTTGGAAACGTATTCTGCAAAAGTTGCGTGGGCTGCTGCTTCACTGAATTTGGGCCGTGCTTGAGCCTGACACAGTCCAACCATGGCCCAACGTGCACTTGACAAGGCATGACTGGCCTCCGGCCTATGGCACGACATGGCCCAAAGCATGATTAGGCCATGCCCGGCCCAGGCTGAGTCCGGACACTACATCTAACCCATACACGCAAAATATACCAGTGGTGAGGTAAAAAGGAGAGAGACATCTCGAGGCAAATAAGCCAGATTGATGGTAAGGCTAGGATACCTTTATCTTTTCACATTAGATTCTTTTTAATTTAATTTCCATTTTTTATTTAGTAAATCATTTTCAACTCTAAGGTGCACAAGCAAGGTCAAACGGTACCTTTATTTTTGAAAAGCAGGATCAATTGACTATTACCTTTACTTCAAATTATCGTACATATGTTAAATATTGCCTAACACGCAATCGTCCATAGTGCTATAAAAAAGGGACTAAAGAAAACGAGAAGAACAATTCGGGAGTCGCAAAAAGGCTGCTATACGTAAGTTATTCCCAGTAATATTCGTGAGGATATTGATGTCAATGAGCATGATGATGCAGCAGTGGAACAAGATCCTGATCTTGGATCAAATGCAGAAGTTGATGTCAATGACAGTTTTGGGGGGGGGGGGGGGTACGGTGGAAGAAAATTTGCAGCCCTATCGGATAATTCAAATGATAAAGAACAATACCATTCTCTCTTACTTACCTTTGATCAAGAACATGTGACTATCTCGATAATAAAAAAGGAGATATCTTACATAGCATATCGCCCCAGAAAGAGGCCTGTTGACACAAAGTGGTTAGTTTATTTGAAAAGAAATCTAGAGTTCCCTTTGAATAGCAATGGTATACATTTTTCATATGCTTATCGCTCCAAAAAGTTAAGTAGTGGAAGTATTGTTGATACAAAGTGGTTAGGTTTTTTGAACCACGTGGACAAAACTTAATGTTTTCATTGTCGATTGTCCAAATCAAATGAGACCTGGACTTGTATACGATACGATGGAATGGGAGCGGACACCCGTCAGCAAGGAGGCAGACCCACCTACTACCCCACCTATCAGCGGTAGGACATCCCTCTGCCTCAGAGGAACCCACGCAATGGAATGAGGGATTGGAAGCATCTTAGGGGGTGTTTGGTTCAGAAATGTAAACGTAATCACAAACGTAATGGTAATAAGGGTGTATCGTAAACAAAGTAAGTGAATACATTACTTGTTTGGTTTAGCGAAGTAATGAATTGGAAAGCAATTACTGTGTTTGTTTCACAGAAGGTTACTCCACATTAAAAAACATCTTGTTCTTCAAAAGAAGAGTGAAAGATTCATGATGTGAAGATAAAATCGAAACAATTAGTTAAAGGAATAAGAGGAACTTCAGATCAGATTAACAACACGGCCAAACAGAAAAATTGCAGAACAAATTAATTTCAACTCTTTCAGAGTTTCTTCCTCCAAATTCAAGACCGCTGCACACCATAAGAACACGGCCGACGATGGGCAAAATCATAGAAACAAATCACAGGAGGGGATAACAACCGAAGATAGGAAAATCAGAGAAGCATATCACAGGAGGGGATCCGAGGGAAAGAGCCCAGCATTGTCTCATTGCCTCCTCTTCCTTTCCTTTCGGTCTCTGGTCATCGCCCGCATCTCCCAGCTCTTACTCAACCATCACCTCATCTCCCTGACCTGTCAACCAGAGAGGGAGAGAGAGAGAGAGAGAGAGAGAGAGAGAGAGAGAGAGAGAGAGAGAGAATGCTTGCGTGCTTGTAGGGACTTTCACCAACACTCGACAAGGATTCCGCGGGGCTTCAATCGGCCAGAAACAGACCAGATCGAGGACAGCTCCGACGGTGCTACCACCGCGACCTCCTGCGGCACACAGATGAGGCACTTGGGCTCGCTACCCAACGGGCATGAAGGAAGGCAGGTGGGCGCTCCACGCCATCGCTGTGATGGAAGCTGAAGGCCAAGATGGGGAGGAGGCGCGGCGCCAGCGGCGGCATCGGCGTGGCAGCTCGGCGCTGAGGACCTACAGGCTGGCAGGCGAGCAAGCAGAGGCAAGTTCTGGGAGGCCATTGCGGCCGTAATCGATGTGATTACGGTGGGGGAGGAGGTGTTTCGGGGTTGCATAGATTGGAATCTGATTACGGTGTACTCGATTACGGTGTAGGTTGAAACAAATATAATTTAACGTAATCGGATAAAGTTGTAATGTAAATACAATACAAATTACCGAACCAATCACAACTTTAGTGTCAAACTCTAACACCATTGTAACATCCCAAAATTATCGAATTATTAAGTGGCTTTTCTCTAAATTTTCGTTCTAATTTAATTGTCTCTCTCAATATTTCGTTTAGTTTGAAAATTCTTTCGTACCGAATTTCGTTTCGTCTAAATTAATCCGGCGCTGAAATAATTAAGTCTCGAAATAATTTAGTCCACGTAATTTTTACGTCGACTAAAATTGTTTCTCGAAAACTCCGTAATTAAATTTTCGGGTCTCTAAATATTTTCTCCAAATTATGTCTTCAACCGTGTTAATTATTTCGTGATGGTCCCCGCGCGCTGCTCTGTCTCGGCTCCCAGCATCGTCCTTCAGCCCAGAGGATCCAGCACCGACCCCCACTCCCCGTTTCGGTCTTCTGGTCCAAAGCCTGCCTTTCCAATTTTCGAGTTATCCTCTGCCGGTTGCTCCAGTACGTGGCACCGATTTCCGCGTCGATTTCCGATCTCCGATTTCTGGTGAGAAATTCCTCTCTCTTAAATTTATTTTCCGTTCCGATTAATTGTTAGATTAATTGCTATTTTAATCTGCGATTAATTATTCTGCAATTAATTTAAATCCTTGTGGTCTCGATTATTTACAATTTCCGAGGAATCCCGTTTGATCTCCGTTTAATTCCAAAATTGTCCCGTTAATTTGTCCCGTCGTGATTATTGTGTAGGGTTGTTCCGGGGAACGTTTTGCGCGCATTTAGTCTAGTAATTTCAATTTAGATTCTAATTCCAGTTCTATCTTTGTCGCGTAATTAGTGTCTAATCCCTGTTGTTGTGTGGTGATTTAGCTGCTGTCCCTGAGGAGGAGTACTGCGAGCCCGATCAGTCTGCCGATCCAGATCCCGACTTCGATCCCGATTTGCCAGGCAAGCCGTATTCCTTGATCACTTTGTTCCCAGCATTTTAAACTGCATGTTTTGTTTGCAACCCTAATTTGCATGCCAACTATTTTAAAATGTGCTAGCAACATTCCTAAGTCGTGCCTGTTTACTGTTCCACAAATATCAACCCTAAGATTGTTTTAGTATATTTATTTTACTTTTATGCTTAGCCAAGCTTAGTCGCATTTATTTTTATCTCACACCTATCACTATAAAATGGAATTTGTGTAAATGCTTTTGATCTGTGCTTCAAATGTGTGAGTATTGCAAATAACTATACATAACTATTTAGCGGGGGCAGGAGGCAGTATGAGGAGCTGAGGGACTTTCGGGAAGTCCTTATGAGAGTACCTGTGGCGGGTACACTGGAGGCTTCGGCCTTGGCGGCGAGTTTGTTGGTTGTTGGAGTTGTGGTTGGAGAGATGGCCTGCTTCGGCAATTAAGGACCGAGTCCTTCGAGCCTTGTACGCTCAGTTGACAACCATGCACACCACGTTACCCTGTATGGGCAGTTGGCTTGATCTTGAAGCTTGCCGAGACTGGTTGTTTACCCATGGGTTGGCGGTGTAGTGTTAGTGTGGTGTTGAGCTTTGACTCCCCACATGAGATCGAGATACCCCACCTGATCAGTGGTAGGCTCTTCACAGCTCCAGGACCCGATTGCGTAGGCTTTTTGGGATCTCTATCCTGGAGGATGGATGACGCCAGTTAAAGCTTGTGGACGGGTCTTGTGTGTTCGTCGAGGCTACGATGGTAGTTTCCGATGACGCATCCCGTGGGTCCAGGTGCATAACCTCTGCAGAGTTTTAGTTGATGCGCATTGCCACGTCCTTTTTGGAAGGACACCACCCTGAGTTGTGCTCCTCGTTGAGTAGTTTTGTTTTTCTTCCTCCTCTCCTTTTCTAAATGTTTTTGACTCCGGCCTTTGAGCTGTGGCCGAGTGTGGAGATTACATCGGTATTAAAATGAACCCTCGCCCGAGATAACGGAGATCTCAGCGAGGCAAGATAATAAAATCTGACAAGTTTAAAAATGAAGATTTCTTGCATACTTTAAATAAAATAAAATGTTTAAAACTTGCATTTAGCACTTGAGCCATGCCTTTACCCTTGAAACCATTTGCATGCATACATTGTTGTTAGGTAGTACGCGGTTTGCTGAGTATTCGTACTCACGGCTTTTTAATTTGTTGTTTTCAGAGGATTCGCTCAGCTTCGACTTCGACTACGTCTCTGACGGCCCGTGACGACCGCTCCTGCGCTCGAGCTAGCCTGTGTGGAGGAGGTTCGCTTCTGTCGCCATGTTGATGCTTCCGCCGCTGCTTTTGTTGGTTTCACGATAGAGATATATTCGCTCTGAGATATTTCCGGCCTGCGTGCCGATAGACCCCTTTGGAGGATTATATTCTAATCATTTTACTCTGATCTGCTAATTTTCTAATTTGTTTCTTGTTTAATATTTCTATTATGGTTCTTTGATTGATCGCTTGTGATATCGTGATTGCCAAACACCTGGGATTGGCAACGTCACGTGAGATCGGGACTTATCGAAAGGTAAGTGAAAACCCGGTCATTACAGGTGGTATCAGAGTCATATTTGACCGTAGGAGCGTAACGTAGAACTGGACGTAACTAAGGATTATTTCTAGAGTTTCTAATCTGCTAACAAACCTTCATCGTGAAAGTTGTTTTCTTAAATCTCGTCGTTTTCTTAAATCTCATCGTGAAAGGTGTACTCGATTACGGTGTAGGTTGAAACAAATATAATTTAACGTAATCGGATAAAGTTGTAATGTAAATACAATACAAATTACCGAACCAATCACAACCTTAGTGTCAAACTCTAACAACATGGTCAACAAAAGCATATATTTTTTCGTTGATGATCAGTTCTTTTTTTGTCTCGGCCTAGAGACAAATTAACTTTTGGGAGATATTTGGCTTATCAGAATCTTAGTGCATGTGGCTGCAAAATTCACGGTGGCGTGTTCAAGACAAGACAGTCCTATATGGTGACCCGTTACTTTCTTTTAAAGTCAAAAGATGACTACCATGATAAGGACCGGTTATTGGTGTAATGTTGCCCTCCGTAGAAAAAAAAAGAACCCCGCATGCTCTAATACAGACCCTGGTCTTTTTTTTAATCCTTTATCTGAAGGTTCATGCTTCCTTAATTCAAAAACAAAAAGGGGGCAATTGCAAAACAGGTCCAGTTTTGAAATCTAATTCTGAAAATGATTCTCTTTTTCAAACTTTGCAAAATCAGTCTTTTTTTCAAATCTAAAGCATAATATCGGTCCTATTCTGTTAAGTGGTGTGAGCAACGTTAAATATTACTTCTTTCAGTTTTAAATTATTGACACTATTGATTTTCAATATCAATTTTGACAATTCATCTTATTAAAAAAATTATTCCAATGTGTAAAATAATTAGCTGTGATTTAAATTATATCAATGATAAAGCAAATAATAATAAATTTTTACATGTTTGAACATTTTTTTAATAAGACAAATAGCCAAAGTTAATAAAAAAGTCAACGGTGTCAATATTTTAGAACCGAAGAGAGTACGTAGCAAGATATATATAATCTTGCAAAATTGATCCTATGTTTGTTTTAATTTTGTAAAATTAGCCGTGTTTTGAGTAGTATGCATATAGAATCTAGGATTCACATATTTAACAAATTTAGATGATCTATTAGCACAACTTAAATATTTTTTTAATATGCAATAAACTATATAAAATATTTTTGAATGCAAACTCAAGAGGATGTAAGGACAAGGGAGGGTAATTTTGCCTTTTTCTTATCTTTATATATTAAAGCGCAAACGTTCTCTCAACCCTCGTTACGCCACGGCACCCTAAAAAATATTAACCGTCGAATTAAAATCTAACAGTGAATATTAGAAAGGAGAAAAAAAATCTTTTTCTCGATCAACGTAGGAGCGTGCTTCTTCTCGGCAAGAGCAGACATAAACGACTGTACCATCACCTTAGCTTTTCTAAGTTTAACATAAATTTTGACTATAGTTATATTTAATTTTTTATAAATTTCATATAGTTATTTGAATGACAACTTATACTTTTACATATTTGAATTAATTTTTTAGATAAGTTAAATAGTCGAAGATGATATTAAAAATAAACAGTAAATACTAATTTAAGAATGAAGAGAGCATGTGGTAGTACATATGGACAATGACATAAATATAAGAAATTAACTGGAACTGTTTTGTTAAATCAAATTTACTTTTGCTCTAAATTCAATAGAAATATTCCAAAAGATATAAGAGAAGTTCTTATAAATTTATTCTACTTTTATGTATATGCTATAATTAAAGACCTTTATATGTTATAAAAATGTATATTTAGATAACTTAAATTGTTTTATCTCCTAAAAATACTCCTTGATTACTAT